>SKCR01007202.1:0-200236 GCA_019454045.1 Zanthoxylum bungeanum
AGCAATGTTTGTTGTCATCATGTTATATCTTCGCTTGAAAAATTTGTCCTTACCCATCTACTGCACTCTACATACTCTTCTAAATAACTTGTTGTATCTGCATTCATTTGCCAAAGTTTTTGAAGTTGCGCATCAAAATCATAACATCTATATGACTTGGCAGTAGCAAAGTAGGTCACCATTAAATTGTCCACATCCTTTGGTCTCATATTGAACCTAGTTTTAAGGTTCATAGACACGTGGTGGATTCAAACACCATGAGAGACTTTAGGGAAAACTGCCATAATAGACTTCTCTATGCTGCCATGTCGATTAGAATTGAAAATTAGATATGCCTCATCTCTAATGCAACCGCAGAGTTTGATCATAAACCAAATCCATGACTGATCATTTTCGAAGTCCATAATACCAAATGTCAATGGATATATCTAGTTATTTCCATTATTGACAGCAGTAACAAACAATGATCCTATATACTTGCCTTTCAAAAAAGTTTCATCAAGTGTTATTACCTCTTTTATGGATGATAAAAAAAAACCTGAATACTTTGACTCATTGCAACAAAACAATAAAACAATTGATCTTCCTCATTTGTATGCAAATGGGTATCTGTTTCGAGATTAGTATCATGCAATACATGTGAATACAATGACAGCAATCCATACAAATCTTCTGCATAATCTCGGACAGCTTGCATTGTAAACTCTCTGGACCTCCATGTTTGGTTGTATGATAATTATACCTCATATTCAGATTGAATATCACTCACAATAACTATTGGCTTAACGATTCAGTTGGCATCAAAATAATTTATCTCTGATAATGTCACCAACAACTCGATTATCAATACGACTACCTTCGAAACCATCATCAGATGAGCAGATGTGTGTCTTCATGTACTCAGTTACAATCTAATTCGAGTTTTGGACTCCAGAGCTCTGTGCCCGCACTTTCCACTTTTGTTGTCGTCAACCTGCTTATTGTGGTTTTAAAGCGTTCCCTTACAACAATCAGAGCCAAGTCTCTACGTAGCTTAAGTTTAGAGGAGTAGCATTTACTCACCGATGTGATATGTTGGTGTCTGAAGGCATATCTGTTGAATAAATGATATGAGGGAGACATCGAGATACATCCGGTAGAGTATTCAAATGAACTTTTCGAACTGTTGTTGAATAACCAACCATATCACCTCCAGCAAACCCACCATGTGACCATGACCTACCAATTGACCATGACTCTTGAACATTTTCATCATTTCTACATGTTGTATAATTATCCCAGAGAGCTTCATCTGACCCATAAATCGGAACTGATTAGCTTACCATATTACAACTCGACGAAGAACGGCCTTCAGATTGTTGACCCTCGTTAGCAATATTCTTATCCTAACTCAAATATAGCTTGATGACATTATCTTGTCAAATGACATTTGAGTGTAAATTTAAAAACCACTCCCAGTCATTTTGGTTACCAATTTCAATAACTAAACGTCACTGCGAATATGATGAAATTAAACTTTTAACACTGACTTTGTACTCCATTTTACTTATCTGTATCTGCACATACAATATTTTTACTAACTGATCATAAATTGTGTCTACAGTAACTAACTCTAAAAAAATAGATCCTCTCATGTATTCATCGTTGTCATTATCTAATTTCTCCCAAGACCCATCACTATAGAAAGTTAGGGGTATTTGTTCAACTTTAGACTTAAGAGAATAAAATTCTAAATTTTGCAGTGAGAACAAATAGGAAATGCTAGATTTTATAAATAATTTTTCAAACTTGGAATATCCGAAGAATACTTTGTAGATCAAAATTAATACTTCAAATATCCGAAATTTTGAAAAAAAAAATTTTAAAACTTCGAAGATCCAAAGTTTTGATTTCGAATCTCTGAATTTTACACCAACTTCAGTGTGTACTTCGGAGACTGTGGCTGGAAATATAAATGACAAATGTTGTGTCTCATTTTGACAAATAAATATATTTTTTCGGTTAATTTTGCTAATTTCCCTTATATAATTACGAAAATAGATGTAAACGTTAAACATCTCCATAGATATATTTTAATTTAGGAAGAAATACGGCATGATTATCTTTTTTATTAAAATAATAAAGCTATCATAGAGATGGCAAAAGTGCAAGTAATTAACTTGGTTAAGATTATTACTTTATAAAATTAGATAAATATTACTTTCTTTTAATAAAGAATCCCACATCTTTATCTTGAATAATGATAGTTGTATTCCTTGAAATCTGAATATTATCTCACCATTATAATTTTTGTTAAAGATTCAAAATTAACCTTTTGAATTTGCTATTTTAAGTATCAAACTCATTAGCCCTGAGATTTTTGGACCTTAAGATAATTTTATATTTCGAGATCCTTAATTATAATAAATTATTATAATATTAAAATTTCAAAATCCTTATCTGTTAATTATTTAAGAGTACTAATAAAAAAATCTAAGCGCAAATGCTATAGCCGCCCTAGCCAAGGGCCAACTCTGCCTTGTTAGTTTACCTTTATATATATAAAAATTAGATATTTTTCTACTCAATGCGCAACCTAAGATTATTATTTCATTTAATATTATTTATTTAAAAAAAAAAAACTGTTTTAACACTTGAAATCTATTTTTATTTAAAAAAATATATATTTATTTAATTAAATAACTTATTTATCAACTAACTCGGGCAAAACACAAACCCTATGCTAGATATAATAAAACGAAACTAAACTAAAAGAAAGAAAACAAGAACGAAACAAAATACTGCATTCTTATATTTTAGTTTGGCCTAAATCGGAGAACATATAAATAGTCCATTCATTCGATCAAATAAACTTGCCATCTCATATCCAAAAGTAGACCCGGCTAAGATTCCGGTTCGGAACCGGTTTAAATTTATATTGTAAATTTTTTTTTTAGATAATAATTTTATTTGTAATTTAATGTAATTATATAATGTAATAAATTTTAAATTATATTGATTTATCAATCTCAATTTTTTATTTAAAAAAAAAAAAAAACCGGAACCGAACGGTTTGGTTCCGGTTCCGGTTCCACACAAAGTGGAACCGGAACCGGACGGTTCAGTTCCGGTTCGGACCGCCGGCCGGGTCTATCCAAAAGAAATATAGTTTTTAGACATATATTACTAAATAAAACATCATCATCTAAAAGATTACATCTTCATCTAAAAGGCTAATCATTAGATTAACCAACACAACCATCCAGTGGTGCTGCAGAAGAAATCAATGAACACAACTAAAGAAATCGTATGGAAGAAAGGCGAATGAACACAATCATTCACTGATACTGCCTGTTAAGACTGATCATTCACAGATTCATATAAAAGAAATCAATGCTGGACTAAAAATTGAATAATAGTATGAAATAACACAATCGCGAAAGTTTTATGTACCGATCCAACGAAGGTGGCGGCAAGATAGCAACACATTTGTCTTCATATGCCTGAGAAATGGCAGGCATATACTAAAACAAGTTTCTGGACATCAAGCCATTTGATCTCTTTTTCTGAAGTGCAAATGCGAAGAGCAACGGGTAGAATCCGAAGAAGAATTCCCTTTCATGGCAAACCATTTCAATTCTGGTTTCTGTATGATAGATGTGACTTTGTGAAGCTGGTCATTGAGACTAGCGTGCAATGACTGAGAGAAGAGGAAGTCTGCCCTTTCGTAAACTTTGGCAGTCGAGCTTGCTGCAAGGTTAATCTGCATAAAATGCATGAAAAAGACAACTAAAAGTTTATAACAAAAAGTTCGTTCTCCAAAAAGTTCAAACAGCACATCATCGTTCAGGATTTGTTATAAAAACACGCACTCAGTTTTAGCATAATGTATTAGCCTTGCAAAAGAGAGTAAGATACAGAAATGAGGAAAGCAACAACAAAATGTGTTTCTAAAACAGTTAAATAATACTTTGGTATGTTTCAAACAAGCAGCCGTCATCTCGCACTCGCATAAGCATAAATGTAAACCAAATGACAGATGCATTCATCGAAATAGCTCTATGAAAAGACGTAAGCATAGCCTTAATCTTAATCCACAAGGTTATTTTCTATAGAAATTGGATGGAAGTTGGGTATCGGTGCAAAACAGCACAAGGTTGTATTTGTTAATAATGGAGGATCAATTAAAGCTTGTATCATTAACTTGACAACGGAAGAATTGTATCAGGCATTTACATCGAAATATGGACTGCGAATAGGCATTGGGTATTCAATTTGAAGCAAATATTTGGCTAAAACCAATCATAGGCGGTCTATATAATTATCAAAGCAAGAGGTCTATATAATTGATGCAATGCAATGCAATAGTCGATGAATTTATTACTTTAATTTACAATATCTACCATAAGATCAATGTGCTCACCATTTGTGTCCAAATTTGAAGTCAAAAATTTAGGTTAAAATAACTCCACCTATAAAATACAATGGTGTGCGAGAAAATAGAGTGTAATGGATGGTTAAGATTAAGATAGATAATGTATCCAAAAGCTATCTTTATGTGGCTTAATTGGCGGCTCAGATCATTTCATTATAATCTAACGGCCGATAAATAGTCATTTCATTATAGAATCTCTATAAAAATGTAAAATGAAAACTACCAAATAAATTAAAGAATAAAATCATTTATTAATGGAAAATGAAAACTACTAAATAAATTAAAAACTAAAATCATTTAATTAAAAAATAAATTTATTTCATTATAAACAAATTAAATAATAAAATCTTAATCTTTATGTAAATTCTATAACACTGTGCCGTAGGCACGGGCACACACTAGTATATAATAAGAGATAACTCAACTTACCGACTCTGAAGCAGTTTTTATGCAAGCTTTTGCTAGAGGCACTATGCAAAACCTTTTGAAAATAACCCAAAAAAAAAAACAAAATGTAAATTAATTAACAATAGGAAAAAAAAAAAAAAACAATTCTTCATAAAGCTTTTTAATATTTTTGTCCAGCCTAAAAAACAAGAAAAAAGTAAAATTACATTCCCCGGCCGCCGGCGAGAGCTTCTTCAGATGGGTCCTTCCATTCATCGAACCTGCATAATGTAAAAAAAAAAAACCAAAAAATGAAATAAATTTTTCGTAACGCTATTATTTGTTATATCAAATATATAAATTAAACCCAAAAAAAAAAAAAAGGAAACAGAGAGAGAGAGAGATTACACCCAACCGTAACGGCGGTCAAATAAGAGGCGTTTGGAGGATAATTTAGAGGAGGAAGAGAGGGGTATTTTGGACATTTTGGAGTTTGTTGAGGTTGCTTCTGTTTCTATCTCCATTGCCTTTTGGGCTCTCTGTGTAAAGAACGAATCAATTCGATATATAAAAGATGGAGATGAGCAAACTTGGGCTTTGAGAAGCCCAAATTAGTGTAATTACAAGCACCTTGAATAAATTCAATTTTTAATTAAAAATGAGAAAGAATTAACTTGAATAATTTGATTTTATTATTTTTTTAAATCTAATCATATTTTTTATTATTTTATATTTATTATATTAGTAATTTTTTTGATGTTTAGTGATGATTAATTTCATGAAATGATTTTATTTTTTATTTTGGCTATGTTTCTTTCCTATTTTCTATATTTTAAATTATCTAAATGATAAATGTATCTCATGAAATATTTATATTGATATAGTAGTGAATGTTATGACAGTTATAGTGTATAAAATTTGAATAAATGTTAGATTAAAAGAATATATTAAATTTTCAATTTTTTTTTTATTATTGTTAAAAATTGAAAAAAAAATAGAATTGAACCGAACTGATAATTTAAAATAATTATAATTTGTTTAAAGGAAATAAATGATTTTTTTAATAAAAAAATCAAATAATTGTAATTATAATTTTTTTTTTTTTGTATTTATATTGAACCGAGCCAAACCGTGCCCATAACTCCAACAATATTGCTCTTTATCCATTTACTAAAAATATTTTCAAAATTACAGTAGAGATTATCACTCTTATATAGTATATGGTTAAAAATCATTTTTCTGAGTTAAAAATGATTTTATTTTATTTTATTTTTATTTTATTATATATATATATTTTATATAAGCTTGTTGTTTTCCTCTTAAATTGTAACGAAACTTTTTTCACAATTTGAATTTTAAAATTGGTGTTTACGTAAATAACATAAACTGGAGGGACATAAGTTTTGCCGCTATATTTTCCCGCTTCCCTCTCAAAATCTATCCCAATTCTCAGACGAACTTCAATTTAAAAGCTTTGTAAATGGCGAATTGCAGATCAAGCTACAGCGATCCAACGGCTCAAAATCCATCAAATTTCGCATGATCAAGTACTTTTCCTCTAATTATCACAAACTCTAAATTTTATTCTCCCATCGTTTTTGTTTGTTTGCCGAGAAAATATAGAATCTTATTTTCTCAGCAGCCCAACAGAAAATTTCATTTTGTTTGCTCTTTGATTAGTTTACAAAGACATAAATCTAGAGAAGATACTGAACCGAACCGTGCGAACTATGCTAATCCATCAATATAAAAAATTAAATAATTGTAATTATAATTATAATTTTTTTTTGTAATTATGCTGAATCGAACCGTGCACACCCCTAGCCAAAGATAGTATTGGAGAGAGTCGACATATGCGGTCAGCTAGGGCTCCCAAATTTAAGTCAAATTGGAAGCCCCGAATTCATAAAAATTTAAATTTTTATTGTATAATATGATTTTTTTTTTTTTTATCTTTTATCATTTATCAGTGCTTGTCCAATTTTAAGAATTCGTCCAGAGCGTCGTAAAATTTAATGTAATTCATAATTGTCTTGCCCCTAACTCTAACAATATTACTCATTATCCATTTAGTAAAAATATTTTCACAATTTGTTAAAGTATACCCATTCAGGATGGTAAAAATTATCGTGGAGATCGAATATGATGGGACCATAATTTTTATATCCAATGATTAGATATGTCAAATATGAATATTGATATCTCTAATTATATCCGGTTGGTTGTGATCAATATTATGTGATAGAGAAATGATATACCAACTCACAAATTTACTTCTCTTTTTCCAGAACGACAGCTACCCATGCGTTTTGGTTGAAAATTTAAATCACGTTTTGAAAGCATTCGTGTTGCCAAACACCCCAACTCAACTTGCCCTAAATCATTTTGGTTCCCCAAATCAATTTCTCAAAATCTCCCTCAAATCCTCAGCTCTCTCGAATAATTTGCTCTCTCTCAATCCACTTCGCCGGCTTCCAAGCAAATTTACCAACTCTCAGAAGCGAAAACCAGTTCGCCGACTTCCTAGCTCCACGGTCAGTTCGTCAATCCTCAGCTCTCTTTTGATTTTTTTTTACTCTTCTAGATTATCACTATACTAAACCCACTTTCAATTATTGATAAAGTCATCAATAATTTCATGTGAAATGAAAGAAAGAAATCATAAACTTGTCACCGACGATGAAATTTAGTGCCACATACATCACATTCATCATATATAGACTGTTAATCGATCTCTGGCTAACTCTTCTTGCACCCAGTACTAGTTTATGTATAATTCATTCACATGGTTTTGTTTTGTTTTCAAATTTTTTTTTTAAGGAGCATTTTGTGTAGTGATGTCAGTGAGAATTGATTATTTTATGTAGTGATGGCAGTGAGGATTGAGCATTTTGTATATTGATGGAAGTGTGGATTGAGCATTTTAAGGAGCATTTTGTGTAGTGATGTCAGTGAGAATTGATTATTTTGTGTAGTGATGGCAGTGAAGATTGAGCATTTTGTATATTGATGGATGTGTGGATTGAGCATTTTAAGAAGCATTTTGTGTAGTGATGTCAGTGAGAATTGGGTATTTTGTGTAGTGATGGCAGTGATGATTGAGCATTTTGTATATTGATGGATGTATGGATTGAGCATTTTAAGGAGCATTTTGTGTAGTGATGTCGTGATGGCAGTATGGATTGAGCAGGCATGAGCTTCGAATTTGCTCTCTTGATTTTGGGTGGTTTCCATTTAAGTTTGATTTTGCTCTGTTTCTTTATGCATTTCTTGATATGTTGCTTCAAAGAATACATGACTATGATGTTATGATATTTTTTACGTCTTATTTTTACCCAAAGTTTATGTTATGATGCATTTTGCAGTTGATTTGTAATCATAATGTCAGCTAGCACAAGTGCACATTCAGTGGAACGGCGACGTTGCCACAAATGCCCCAACGGATACAAAAAGTTATGGACTTCTAGTACATCACGGAATCCAAATCAAAAATTTTGGAAATGCAAGGATTGTCTGGCTTTTGACTGGAATGACAATGATCAATGGACGGAAGATCGAAAAGGCAACGACATTAATAATGATATTTTAATAAGTGAAATTCGGAAGTTGAAACAAGAGATTAGTCTCATTAGGGATGAACTATGAAATCGAGAGATTAGTCTTATTAAAAAATATGCAGCATAAATAATTATTTTCCTATTACTATGTATCATATTTATGATATGTTATTTTATTTAAGGAGAAATCTCGACAATGTATAATATGTTATTTTATTGAAGAAGTTTTTATTGAGCATACTTTGAACAAAGTCACTCGTTATGTCATCCAAACTAACGATTGAATTAACAAACAAACATAACATATAAAGTCTAGTGAATTGATTTAAGATAATATGGATTACATATAAACTCTATTTCAAAACACTGGAGTAGTAATTGCTGAAATCCTCCAAATTTTAAGATAATGTGGATTACATATAAACTCTAGTCATTGGGATACCTTCAAGATATTGGAAAAGTAATGGCTGAAATCCTCCAAATGAATCAGCATTTATATTGGAGTAGTAATTGCTGAAATTCTCCAAATGAATCAGCATCTCCAAATGTTTCAGGCACGACAGAAGTGTCATGTAAATAGAATTACACAATCATATACAATATAAAATAGAATTAAAAGTGTCCTGTCGATTTCAAATAACAAAACTACAAACATACCTCATTAACGTCTGGTGCAATGACATGAACATATGGTGCTGTGGCAGGAACATGTTCAATCTGCATGCAAATTCAAATAAGATATCAATTACTTTACTAAACACGTTTCACTTCACAAAATTACAGTAATCTCATACATACCTGATGTTTTCTTTTTCTATGTTTCTTAAATTTGATTGACTGTAACCTTCGAGTGCGAGGATGACCTTTAGCACGAGTAAATTTTGGATCACGAATGCTTTCAACTACAGTCTTTGAACTCCCAATAGTGTTACAACAACTTTTTTCAAAACCAAAATTTTGTTTCCCTAAATCTTTCGACAGAATATCAATCTAATCTAAAACATAATTAGAACTTTCAATATATCTTGCAACCATATCTGCAACCTTAGCGAACTTAGCACATATTTTATCATATCTCACTTATTCATCTGTAGAACTCTATATATCATAGCTAATTTTGACCCTACTATGACATCGCCGAACATCTTTTCGCCATCGTTGGAGGATATACTTTTCTGGCAAAACTTCTACGTCATTACGTATCATGGTTGTAACGTCATGCCTGCAGAGAATTCCTCTAAACTGAAACCTGGAGCAACTACAATTAATTTCTCCTTTCTCTTTTTCAAAGTGAACTTTAAAGAAAGTTCTTTTTTCCCCTCACCAGCTTTCACATATTCTCTTACTACATGTTCTGATCCCACCAAATTGACAACTTCACAATACATCTTTCTAATTAACTCTTACTGAATTTCTTTGAATTTTGAAATGGTATAAACTTCTTGTATTTGATGCTCCATCTTGTATTCTGTTACACAAGGAAGTTGTTCTGAAAGTGACTTCATATATTCTCTTACTTCTTTTTCAACTTTACTCGTTAAAGCCTGGTTAAACCGCTCAATAAATTGTTTCAATGTTGTTATTGAGTTAACATACCCATCAAAGAAGACATTCATACTTTCGGAACGTTGAGTGGTTGACATGTCTGCCCAAAAACTATTCTTTAGAAAACATGGAACCCAATGATGTCTGTCCTGATATAACCCAGTAAGCAATTCATTACCGTCCAAATCATATTGAACAATCATATAATGTCAAGTTTCCTCAAATTGCGCAACACATTGTGGATCATAAACAGCAAAATGTAGTAAATGAGTGATTGTATGGTATTCCGTATAACCTCCTAATTTTTCAGGAACTTTATTCAGTATATGCCACAAACACCACCGATGTCGAGTTGTAGGAAAAACAATCTCAATCGTCTTTTTCATTGCCTTGTCTTGGTCAGTAATGATTCCAATAGGTGCAGCATTGGACATGCAAGATAGCCATGTCCTAAATAACCATGTAAAAGTCTCAATGTCCTCATGTGATATCAATCCACATCATAACAATATAGAATGACCATAATGATTAACTCTCACAAATGGGGCGAATGGCACGTCATACTTATTTGTTAGATATGTGGTGTCAAATGTAACAACATCACCAAAAGATTTGTATGTTGTCTTACTCCTCGGATCAGCCCAAAAAATATTTTTTAATCGACCTTCGTCATCCAAGTTGAAGCTAAAGTAAAACTTATCGTATTCTTCTTGCATTTTCATCAAGTAGTTTTGTAAAGCAACATCATCTCCTTCGCCAAGCCGTAATCTTCTTTGTTTGTCAACATGATTTCTACAATCTCTTGCCGTGAATGTAATATTTTCATGACCACCGGCTTCAATAACAAGAGAATTGCTACTTTGGGCAACTCTTATTCCAGCTCTATCATTTATCTCAAGTTTCCTTTTTTGCATGTATATTGATGTTACGGTTACATCTGAAATACTTCGACTTCGATGGAGATAATAATTCATGGTTGTGCTCGAGAACTAAAGTTCGAACCCTCCATTTTCCAACTTCATCTACACATCCACACATTTTAGCATTGCAACCAATTTTTGAATTAGGTTGGGGCCTTAAAATATTATTTGATGTCGTTTTTGAAATGCCGCTTCTCCCACAAGCAAATGTCACATACCTAACATTCTCATCACCCACTTTCTACTACTTCTTCGCAATACTGGAAACCCCTTTCGTTTTCCATATTCTTTGTAATAATTAAACATCTCATGTGCATTATCAAAAATCATATTTGTCTTTGGATCATCATCGTGATTATCATCAATTTTATTAATGTGAACATCTACACCCTTATCATCATCGAATTCAGTGTCAAATTCTAAATTTTCATTGTCTATCTCCCCCAAATTATGAATGAAGCCTGTATAAAAAAAATAGACATATTTCACAGATTCCGACAATATACACAACATCCTATTACATATTACTTTCATTACATACAGGTTCTGCATATATTATACAAACGAATTGAGTACTTTATAATGAAGTTGTTGCTGTTTAATCATATATAGTTGCATCATGTACAATGTCCTAGAGTCTGCCCTGCACCACTAGCTAACGAGCTTGAAGCGCAGTAGTTGTCATAAGATTCAAATAACTACTAACTCCTTCATTACTCCAAAAAAAATTTGGGTATAATTTTTGATGGTTTCAGAATGTTTCTGGAATTTAACAGCAGGATTTTTAATGATTCCCTTTACTCAGTTTCATCGTCGGTGACAAGTTTATGATTTTTCTTTCTTTCTTTCATTTCACATGAAATTGTTGATGACTTTTGTCAATATTGAAAGTGGGTTTACTATAGTGATAATCTAGAAGAGTAAAAAAAAAATTGAAAAGAGAGCTAAGGATTGACGAACTGATCGTGGAGCTTGGAAGCCGGCGAACTGACCGTGGATTGAGAGAGAGCAAATTATTCGAGAGAGCTAACGATTTGAGGGAGATTTTGAGAAATTGATTTGGGGAACCAAAATAATTTAGGGCAAGTTCAGTTGGGGTGTTTGGCAACAAAAATGCTTTCAAAACGTGATTTAAATTTTTAACCAAAACGCTTGGCACTGTTATCGTTCTGGAAAAAGAGAAGTAAATTTGGGAGTTGGTATATCATTTCTTTATGTGATAATAAGTGAATGAGAGATGAGGAATGCTCCTGGACCCACTACTTTTTTGCTAGAGTAAGTGGGGGCAGATGTAGTGTATATTTAGGATTGTCGTAGATATTATTACATATAGTATCCGGTTAATTTTTAATTTTTTATTATTTTTGTTGCTGTTACTAATTTGTATTTGATCAGATAAAAATTTGAATTAGAAAAAAGAGTTTTTTTTTTGGTTTTTTTTTAAGCTTGTTGTTTTCCTCAAAAACTTTTTCACAATTGAATTTTAAAATTGGTGTCTACGTAAATAACATAAACTTGAGGGACATAAGTTTTGCCGCTATATTTTCCCGCTTCCCTCTAAAAATCCATCCCAATTCTCAAACGAACTTCAATTTAAAAGATTTGTAAATGGCGAATTGCAGATCAAGCTACAGCGAACCAACGGCTCAAAATCCATCAAATTTCGCAAGATCAAGTACTATTCCTCTAATTATCACAAACTCTAAATGTTATTCCCCTCGTTTTTGTTTGTTTGCTGAGAAAATATAGAATCTTATTTTCTTATTTTCTCAGCAGCCAAACAGAAAATTTCCTTTTGTTTGCTTTTGATTAGTTTAGGAAGACATAAATCTAGAGAAGCAAAATTAGGTTTAATGATTTTAACGCACTGATTTATTTTTAACTTCAGAACATAATACGAATTATACAATGATCTATCTGTTTGTCGCTGAGAAACCTCCGGAAAAAGAAAAAAAAAACTAAATTTTCTTATCATAAAAGTCAAAACCATTGCTAGTACTTCAAAAAAAAATTTATCTGCTTAAATCCGAAAATTAAAAAAAAAAAAAATGAAGTGCAAAACGCCAAAACCTGCTTCATATTGTGCAATTTTGATACTGTGCTGAAGGTTTGAACGGTTATGTAAAACTGTGAATAAGATTGAACTGTTTAGCTTATAATTAAAATCTGCAGCAATATTTGTCTAATTGTAGCCTTGAAATTGAATCAATTTTATGATTGAAGATTGTGCAAGGGTTTAAATTTTATTGTTTTTCGCTAGTACTTGAGAAATTGTTTACTTATTAAAATTTAAAACATAAACAAATATGCAATTTTGTTGTATGAGTTTACAGTTTTTTACAATATTATGTTGATCTATGAACTCTTGAAATGATGAAATTGAGTAAATATTATCTTATGATTGAAGGTTGTGCTGGAGTTTGTATGATGAGCAGCAAGTGGAGAGATGAACAACACCCATCATTCATCAATTTCATCTCCTCGTTTCTTAATGCAAATTTTTTTCGTCTTAATTTTGTTCTAATTGCTCCCGTAATTACCTTACTATTTCTCTTATCATTTGCATATTCTGGTTATAATTTGTTCACCAACTCAATTCTTTGGGCCCTCTTTTGTAGGACTTAATTTTCAACTGTGGGGGATTGTCAATTTCATTTGTTTTTCTAACAAATTGGGACTGCAACAATACTGCATCGATTTTCAGCAGGTATCCTTGTAATGCTCATTGAAGCACTTTTGGATGATTTTTTTTTTCCCACTGACTTGATGGACTTGTTTAGAATTAAGAAATTGAAGGAGCAGTTTGCACATCTCTACGTTGTCGTTGCCCTCCCAACAAGGGAGCAAAATGATTCTTTTGTTCGCTCTTACTTCAAGTGAGAAACCTGACCAGAATATTCTCCTTCCTGATCTCTTTGAACTTAGATTCTTGTTTTAAAGATATAGAATCTGTTTGGATGTTTTGAAGATCTGGAATAGAGCTTGGTAGGCCAACATTTGTGCCTGTTCAAGATAAGGAGATGGGATTTGAAAAGATTGTTAAAATAGCTCACTCTCGTGGGGGTAAGATCTTGTTCTCCGAGGCTCACTTCAATCATTCTCTTTAAGTACTTCATCAAGTATTATGTAAACTGCAGTATGCAAGCGGCAGGATGTTATATCAAAATTGAAAGCTGAGGTTGGTGAAAAATTTTCCCTTGTTATATTTCCATTGTTGAAACCAACATTCATTATGCGTCATCTATTTATCTATTAACATGTTTTGATACACATTTTGTTTCTTTTTTCTTGCATATGAAGAGGAGGCGATCAGTACAGACAATGGACGTTTTCCTCAGAGTGGTCACATCCATACCATTGATTGATAATCATGATGCAAATTCGGTAATCTACAACACCTAAACACGAACTATTCTGTTTGAGTATATGAACTACATGTATATTTGTTTGATTTTCTTTTGCAGTTTAGAATTGTATATATGTGTCTTTTCCAATTTATATTCTGCAAATATGCTGATTGTTTATGGATATTAAAATGCCGTTGATGACTACTCATTCTGTCAAAAACAAAATGCTGAAATCTGAATAATTCCCAGGAGAGAGTTTAATTTTGAATCCCAGATTTCCTCCACAGTTGTGAGTTTGGAGCTGATGCCAAGTGTTCATACAGATGTGCTGATTCTTGCTTTTGAAATAAACCTGTCCATTGTAGCTTTATGTGTCATCCTATAGGTACAAAGATGAATTCTTTTTCAAAAAGTTGACTTCTTCTCATTCATCTCTTTCAGCTTAACCAAGCTATTGGTTCAATCGAAGCAATTGCCAAGGCATCGAAGGCATATATTCTGGAGAACACAGACCTATCAGCTGAGAAGGCCGAAATGATTGTCAGGTTCTTTCGAGATCCAAAGCTTTACCTCAGTCCGAAAATCAATTAATAGTAGAAACATTTATTATCTCAAGTGAATCTTTTGGAAGTCTTCTCTAGGATTATACTGATATGAGTCTACCACAATTACTGAAATATAGTAAGCAAACAAAACAAGGCTAAAAACCAAGGCATTGTAGTAAACTCGATTTCTCTTTACAGTTCCACTAGAAAACTTCAAAATCAGATGGCTATTTTGATCTAGCTACTGCATTCTAATGCATCATACAAAACTGTTTTTTTCTACTCATCATTAGGGAGATCGATGGGGACGAAAATGATGAATTTGCGACCTATTTCTGACTGCCATTAATGACTTTTTGCCACAAATTTGTCAAGGTTGATCACCATAATAGTAATATCATCCGTGTTTCCTCTGCTAGTAGATATATCTATAAGCCTTTTGCATGACCCCACAGAATTTTTGTTTCCTGAAATCACATCAACTGCCTCCTGCTCAGTTACCTGATTATTCACACAAAATTATCAACGTTTGCTGTTCTAAAGCATTTTGTAAAGAACGAAGGTCGTAAGTAAGGTCTATAGAAAATTTTGATGTAAGTAGCTTTATTCCTTTATTTTTTTCACATAGAGATTGTTTCCAAAGTTTGAACCTTTTATCAAATAGATATCAAATTAACACTAAACCGTTGCCCTAGATACGACCATCACATTGTAAAGAACTAAGCTTTTTTTTTCCAAATTAGTAACTAAGCTTATAGAATAGTGTACCTTATCCCACAATCCATCAGAAGCCAGTATCAAGAATTCACAATCTGAAGTTAATGGAACCCTTTTAATTTCTGGTTCAGAAATGATCCATTGTTTCAAATGCAAGTCTCCAATAGCTCTAGACACTGCAAGAGATCCTTGAACTCTCCAAGCTCCATTGCAAAAATGCACAAATCCACCCTGCAATGTTAAAACTTATTAATTAAACAGTTAGCATAAAAGGTTTAACATATTTATAATGGAAATTTATTTTAGGCAATTCATGTTCTTATTATATACGTATTGTATTAGTGGTGTTTAATTGATTGTGTCAAGTATAAATGTAAATACGATATGATTGTTAATTATATCATTTTTTATTAACCCAAATCTTTTACTTTTAGATCCATAGAATTTTATAGGATATTAAATCGAAACTCATATACAAGTGGGCCTACACAATAATTTTTGGGAAATAATCAATTTTCCACTTGATAAATAGCTTAAGTTTGGTTTACCACAAAAATTTTGAATTCGTTCTCTTTTCCATCTATAGTTTGAAAATTGTTTACTTTTTCACTTGATAAAATAGAAATGTATACAAATTATCCATTAATTTCGGAAAAATTATCTATTTTACACTTCATAAAAGTGAAAAAATGAACATGTGGATAATGAAATAATTTCAAAATTTCCATAAAAAACGATACTTACTCCATTTATTATCCTACTTTTTTACATGACAATGATCAGTTAAAAAGAGCAACATACACGTGAAATGTCAAGGCAAACTCTCAACTCATGAGAAGGACAATTCAAAAAGAATAATAATAATAATAAGGCTTGCACGTGACAGTGCGGAAGGTGTATTATGGGAAATATCTTATATAAGCTGAGATTGAATTGTTGAGTTGAGTAATGAGTATATAAGGTTAGAGTAACTCTTTTAACTTTTGAGAGACATTTCAAATTTGATAATGAACAAAAATACAAGGAATATTAAATGAACTCACAGTATTCTCAATACGGTGCCGTTCGTCAACCCGACTGAGACGATGATCGTTGGTGAGAGAATCAGCTACGCCGTTCCTACTCAAAATTACTCTGCAATCGCCTACATTTGCTACATGTAACTCACCATCTCTCAATACCACGCTAGCTGTACAAGCTCCACTGCTAATTCCCTGTAAAGTTAACACCATATTTCATTTAAATACATAAATATATACACACACACACATAACATATGCTCAATTATTTCTTTTTAATGGGAGTATTATAATTTTGATTTTGATTGCTTCCATATAACTTAATGTTGTTCATGAATATATTGGTCATTGGTTGATTTAATTTCAAAAATATAATGATCTGGAAATGCATTAATATTAAAATATAAGTTAACTGAACTGAGGTTTTAACATTTATAAAATAAAAATTTAGACAGCTTCTACTTAACATACATGAGCTTAGATTTAGAATCTAAAATTTTAGAATTCATTTTTAAAATAGAAAATATATAAATATAGAAATTTTTTTTTTTACCGGTCCATCTAAAAATTGAAAAGTATATAGAAATATATGGGTATACGGTTCAAAAGTGTATCAAACATTGAATATACATTTGTTACATGATAGATAGATGTTTGCTACATTTATTAATATTTGGAGGGATCGGTAAATAAAATTACATGATTTATATATTTTTGATAACGTGTAAAACGCCATTACTAATTTTCTTTAAAAAAAAAAAAAAAACAGTAGAGTTGACTGTGTGTTGAGTATTAAATAATACAATCATGTAATAATAGACCAAGTCAACTAATATATATTTAGTCCCCAAAAATGTGGTTGAAATGTTGAAAATGTACATAGCTAATAGCTTACCTGGCTAAGAAACTCTTTATCTGTAACTTGGTAACCTACGCGCATTGCTTCTTCTAACTCTACACCTTCTTCTTCAACATTTCCAAGCTCTTTCACTATGTTTCTTCCTAAATTTCCGGCCACATATTCCGCCGCCGCACGGCCGCCGTGCCCGTCAATTACAGTGAAAAACGCCTGGTATATATACAAACATTCCAAAAGCTTAATAATATAAGAACTTTCAAGTACAAATATTAAAAAGGTCACTAAATATTGATTTTTACTCTCTATTATTACTTGAATCCGGATTTACCGTGCAAATTGCAAGTAAAAGAGATGATAATTTTTACCTGCTTAGGATCTCCAAGAATATCAAGCATGACACCATAGCCATCTTCCATAACTTCTCTTCTTCCTTTCTTACAAGCCAAAAGAAAATCTCTTCCTTCAACCTCAAATTCTTTTCTCTCAATTTCACAAACTTCCAAATTTGCACAAACTTCAGGCACAACAAGCATAGCAGGCCTTCTCCTCAACTTTATAGCTGATGATGATCCCTTAGGAATATGATTCCCAACTTTTTTAATTTCTAAAGATTTTGACCCTTCATTGCTCATAATATTAGGGTTTCTATTTTCATGCAGAATTAAAATTTTCTCTTCTTGGCTGACAATAGGAGGAGAGTTTTCTTGCCTGGTTTCTTCTTGTTTGATGAAAAACTCAGGTACCCATGAAAGAAAACGCGACGAAGAAGATGGGGGAAATTGATTAGGGTTAGAGAAGGCATGGAAATGGCCTTTTTGAGGCCACGAAGGAAGTACAGGAGGAGTGAAACGAGAGAGAAGCTCCATATAAACAACTCATGCAAATCTATCATGTTTTTGACAAATATTTTTGGTATGATTATTGATTTTTGGAAAGTTGAGGCATAAAGGGTATGATTCAAACACAATAAAGATGTGATTAAACTTGAAAGATGTTTCAAAAATGCAAGAAAAAATATTGGTTTTATGGAGAATATTTTTGGTGAGATTTGTGAACATGAAACCAAATATTGGGTCAATGAGAAAAATATATAAACACAAATCTAAATAGGGTTTTTGACACTTTCAAAGCCAAAGAAGTGGTCTTCTAATTAGACAAAAAAGTATTGGGTTTTTATCAACTAGACCCTTACTTTTAGAAAATATTTGAAATAATTCCATAGTTTCCCCATTTGTATCAAACATGTCCATGATTGCATGGTTAAATGACTAGACCCGGCTAAGGTTCCGGTTCGGAACCGGAACCGGTTCGGTTAGGGTTCTTACCCTGACCGAACCGATTGGAACCGGCGGTTCCAACCGGAACTGTACGGTTTTGGTTGGAACCGTAAAGTTTAAATCTCAATTTTTTTAGTCAATTAATGTTTAAATCTCAATTTTTTTATTTTCAAAAAAGTAAAAAAAAAAAACCGAAAGGAACCGGAACTGAACGGTTCGGTTCCGGTTACGGTTTCGGTTCCACTTAAGTGTGGAACCGAAAACCGTACGGTTCGATTCCGATTCGGAACCGGAACCGAACCGTGACCACCTCTATAAATGACTACATTACAATCTTGATTTTGAGGTTTACCATAACATTGTACCAGTGAGAAGAACTTTCTTAATGTCATTCGATTATTTTAAAGACAAGTGCTTATATAGAATTATTTTAAAAAAATGCTATTTTATTCATATTAAAAAAATAAATAAATTTTAATATTCACTCAACATCAAATTAAAGTGGGACCTTTAAAATTTGACATTCAATCTCTTACTTTCATCGTAAGAGAGTAATCCAACTAGACTATTTAATTTTGAAATACTTAATTATATTATAAAATTATATCTTTATAAAAACTTATCTATTAATGAAGCAATTATATGTAGGGGTGTGCATTAATCGGTTTTAACCGATTAACCGAACCATTCCGACCCATTTTTTTTATTATGGTTCGGTTAATTCGGTTAAATCGGTTATTGCGGTTAAAATTTTTAACTTTTTCAGTTATTCGGTTCGGTTACGGTTATGAGATTCGTATAACCGAACCGACCGATTGACCGAAATTAAACCATATATATATATATATATATATATATATATATATATATATATATATTAGCGCGTGCAAATCCTTTAATTTTTTAAAGTTAAGATAGTTTGCATGTAAACTCTCAATTGGTTGTAGTTATATTGATTTGATAATACTACCCGAAAATAAAATTGAAAAAATTCAAATGACAAGCTGCATTAGCAGCTTGGTTTTGACTCTTTTTAATTTCTCTCAAGAATTTTAAGTTAAAAATACATAAAATTTCAAATGTGTAGATTTTGCATCGTGGTGGATTCGTAACCCTTAAAATTTCTAACATGACAGGTTGGAAGGAAATCTGAGGCTGTGATAATCATCGAGGGTTTAAAAAATATTTCTCTCGCATGTAATTAAATATAGATATATTTAAACAAATGTTAGTTAGAATCTGTATTTTTAGAATCGGATATATTTAATCAAATGTTAGTTAGAATCAGTATTTTTAGAATCGGATATGTGATCGAATTAGTGATCCAAAAAATTTAATGCATCAGTAGTTCGACTGGTTGAAACGTTCCGAAAAAATCGGTAGAACCGACCTACATCATATATAATTTTACTAATTATAAATTATAAAAAAATATTAAATTTTAATTTATTGGATTGGTTAATAACCGAATTAACCATAACCGACCGAAATATCATGGTTAATTGGTTAATGGTTATGTGTCATAAATTGGTTAAATCGGTCACACTTTTGTTTAACCGAAAATTTCGGTTACGGTTAAGAAATCAATGATTAACCGACCGAACCGACCGATGCACACCCCTATTTATATGCAGTTTTGTTAAAAGCTATCTTTGATATAGCCAAAACAATTAAATCTTCGTTTTTTGGTTAAAATTCCTCTTATAAAGGATCTACTAGCTAAGCACAAAATCTACTTGAAAGATCTAAGCCAAACAAACCCTTAATGGAGGGCAAATTGGTCATTCACCTTGATGTTATGAATTATGAAACTATTTAATAAAATTGAGTAAAATATCATCAAAACAGAAGGACCTTCTTAATATTTATATTTTTTTTTCATTTCCTTCTATAACACTTCAGTTTTTTAATTTTATATTACTAAAATATGGAAACAATTGACTTGGTTTTGGTTCTTAAGTTTTGTGGGCAGCACATTAGTTTGTTTTTTTGGGTTTTTATAATTGTCATTATAGATCCTTTCAACAACATGATTCAGTACATTCTTTTGTTGACTCAATCAAGCAATTGTGTTGTTAATTAGTTTTTAATCATTTTTTACTCTTAGTTGTTAATTAGTTTTTAATCATTTTTTACTCTTACATTGTTGTCCATAAAACACTGAAATTTTAGTATAGATCAAGCAATTTTAACTTATAAAAACTTTTTATATATCTATTTTTCAAAATTTTAAAATAAATTCACCTAAATTAAAAATCTCATTGTTTTTTTAACCTAGACTTCATCTTTCTTTCTATAAACCGGGCAATTTATTCAGAATCCAGCAACAAATCCCACAAACAACTATTTGATCGATTTGCGATTAATCATTAATATTTTGGGGATTAATTAAAAATTAATCGATCAGAATAAAGTTAACATTTTGTATGACTGTAAATAAATAAAATTAAAACTTATTTTTTTAACATTCTCCAAAAATCACTCAAAAAATCATTCATTTATCATACAAATATTAAATAATTATAAAATTGAAAGAGATCATTACAATTTCTCAAGGAAAAGAAGAAAAGAATGAGAAGATGAGCCTTTCTACAAATCAGTCGAAAATCGAAAATCAATAATTTTTAGTGAAATTAAATCGGTGATTTTCGACTAAATCAAATTGTTCTGATAACGATCGGCGATTAATCGTCGTTAAAGTGGTTAGCTATAAATTTTAATTTGTTATAAAAGAAAGAAAAAGAATAAAGTATAATATCTTGAAGTTCTCAATTAAATAAAATTCCACAAGAGTTGCTCTGTATTTATATGGAGAGGTTAAATTAAGATTGTTATCCCTAAGCAATATGAGATAAAATAAAATTATAAATATTAAAATGAGGGATCACATTATTTACAACATTCCCCATTTGAGACTTTTCACTTTATTTTTACAATAATTATCTGATCCTAACATTGCCTCATTAAAATTTTGTCAGTAAAATTTATTGGGACAAAACTTGGTTGAAGGAAAAAGAGTACAATTCGCTTTTATTTAATAGTAGTTCATGATGTCAATGAATACGCTCCCCTGATGAAATGCTC
The DNA here is from genome assembly GCA_019454045.1 of Zanthoxylum bungeanum. Classification (NCBI taxonomy): domain Eukaryota; kingdom Viridiplantae; phylum Streptophyta; class Magnoliopsida; order Sapindales; family Rutaceae; genus Zanthoxylum; species Zanthoxylum bungeanum. The sequence goes on from SKCR01007202.1 coordinate 21,672, forward strand.
TCATTCAAAAGATATCATCAAGATAATTTACTAAGTGAATGCATGTCAATACTATATATAAGCTTCGAAAATGTTGATGTCGGTAAAATTTTGTATATAAATCTATAAAGTCATTAGTTGAACGTATTTGCTTGACATCAATTTACTTGTTCTGCTATAGCTTATGAGTGAAGAAGAACTTTGGTGATATGTGTTTTGTTATATCTCTCTTGATGTACCTTCTTTTAATTTGTGCAATACAAACAACATTATCTCCATATATCATTGTTGGAGTATTTGTAGCGGAGTTTAAGTTGCATGTGCTCTGAATGTGATGGATAAATGACCTTAACCATATACATTATGTGCTTGATCAATATAATGCAAGTATCTCTAAGTGATTGGAAGTTGTAGCAATAAAATACCGTTTTGTAGATACCGTGAAATTGTCATGTTATTATAGGTAAAAACATACATTGTCTATGATCGTGACTTATGAGGGTCGGAAAGGTATCATGCATCAGTATAACCAACAATACCTGAATTTTGTGTTAGCTCATTTGAATAAAATATTCTCAAATCTTTTGTCATATGAAGATAACGAAAAATATGTTTGATGTCATTCCAATGTCATTGAGTTGGTGCGGAGTTAGATCTTCGTAATAAATTTATCGAGAATACAATATCTGGCTTAGTACATTGAGCTAAATATCACAAAACACCAATTACAATGAGATATGGTACTTCTGGACCAACTATCTTTTCATTATCTTCTTCAGAACAGAATGAATCCTTTTTAGGATCGAGAGATCAAACTACTATGAGAGTTCTTAATGGATGAACATTATCCATGTTAAAACGTTTTAGAATCTTTTCAATATAAGTAGACTGATGGATAAACACTCAATTAGTTTTATGCTTCATCGGCAAACTGATAGAATATTTTGTTTTCCCAAATCTTTCATCTCCAATTCTCTTTTCAAATATTCAGCAGTTTTTAGAAGCTCTTCGGAAGTTTCAATTAAGTTAGTGTTTATCGAAAAATACTACTATAATAGCAAATCCAGATTCAGACTTTCTAATTGTAGGCATTGCATTTTTGCATACCAGCCCAATGATGAGCCTCATACGGAGGCACCACCTTTTAAGTAGCGGGAGTCGCGGGAAACAGATGACGGAAGGGAAAAGTCAAAAATTGACGTTTTGTTGGATTTTGTTCGCTCGCTTAACCTCGGGTTTACTCGTTGAGCCTCTGTATCAAAATTTATTCTCGCCCCGAACCTTAAACCCACCTCTGTGTCCCTTCAACTTCCATGCAAAAATAAAATCACCAACCAATTAAATAAATTCAAATTAAATCAAACCATTAAAAAATACAAACCAATTAAATAACAATTTTAACAAAAAAATAACAAATAATTAAAACACAAAAAATAAAATACACAACACAAACAATTAAATAATCAACAACAAAACAAATTCCACACACCAAAATTCACCCTCCTTGCACTATTCAAACATGATTTATCTTTCCACCAATTTACTTTACACCTTTGATCTCACCTTTTACCTTGACACCTAATTTCCAAGGCATTATTAGATCAACCCCACATCATTTAGCCATCACATCCCACGCCCATCACTATCTCCTCTCATTTTCTTCATTTTCCATTACTTTTTTTTGAATTTTCAACAAAGGATCACAATTATACATAACCTTTCTTCCATTTCCCAACAAAACATGTCATTTCATTTCCTTTCCTTTCAACCTTTATTGAATTTTCAACAAAGGATCACAATTATACATTAGCTTCCTTCCATTTCCAAACAAAACTTGTCATCAAATTGATTACCTTTCATTATCACTTGCCAATCTCATTAATGCCCTCCATTTGCCTATTTAAACCCTCATTTTTCTGCCTTGGAACACCTAATACATATCCAGCACACATTAAGCAAACACTTAGCATTTGGAGAACACAAAACAACCTTTTATTCCCTCTACGAATCACGCATAAAGCCCTCTTCCAGTAGCCATTCTAGCACCCCCTTTAATCCACGCAAATTAGCTCTTCCAGCAGCCCCTTTAGCTCATGCATAAACTCCCTACTGCAGCTCATTCACACCAAAAATACTGCCCTAAAATACCTCCTAAATTACCGAAAACAACTGCCCAAATATACCCCCAAGCCAAAAAAAAAAAAAAAAACTGCAACTCTTCCCCTTTGTCCCACATTGATTAGGAAATACCCCTCCCCTTTAGCAACAATTCTTCACGCACAAAGGAAACCAATAAACCCTTACCCATAGGGGTGGCAATTTGGGTCAGGATTCGTTTATTCGTTCGATTCGATTCGCTTTAAGCGAATACATGTTTGAAAAAATGGATTCGTTTAATAAATTGGTCAGTTAGATTCGATTCGTTTATTAAACGAATCGAATACAAATTTAAGCTCATAGATTCGTTTATTCGTTTAGGATTCGTTTTATTATTTTTATTTACTAGTTCTTGTTAATTTTAAATTAAGATTCAAGAAATTATAGTTAATTATCATAGAAAAAGTAATATTTTTGATATTCTGTGAGATACTTTTAGTAAATATATTAATTACATATTTCATATGTATATATTTATGAAGAATTAATGTAAGTGAAGTGTGGTAAATTATTTTATTAAATAATATCATTGACTAAACGAATAAACGAATATCCGTATTCGATTCGTTTAATAAACGAATCGAATACGAATCCTAATATTAGGATTCGTTTAATAAACGAATCGAATACAAATCCATCATATTTTGATTCGATTCGTTTAGGATTCGATACGAATTCGATTCGTTGATTCGTTTTGCCACCCCTACTTACCCATTTGTCCCATATCGATTAAGAAGCTACATGTTATAAACTCCCTTCAACAGCCCCTCACCTGTTCACGTGAAACGCACCTAAGCCATTCCACAAATCACTCTTCACGTACGCACGTCACAGCCTCACAGCCCCCACACCCTGGACCATTCCTCAACACTCACGTCTAACTTGCCTCAACTCACTGCCCCTCATCTAGCCTTCACATTACACGCCAAACTGCCCCTCATTTTGTCTTCATTACACGCCAAACTGCCCCTCATTCTGCCTTCACATTACATGCCAAACTGCCCCTCATTCTGCCTTCATTACACGCCAAACTGCCCCTCATCCAGCCTTCACATTACACGCCCAAATACTCATCCAGACCAGCCCTCAAACTTGCCCAAACACTCATCCAGAACAACCCTATTGTCCACGCAAGTCAACCCCTTAAAACTGCCAGTGATTCACGCCCAAAACAGTCCAAAAACTACCCCTCATATAACACCAAAAAACCACAGCTCAAACCCCCTAAAACTGAACCAAAACAATCCTTAATTCACTGCAAACCAGCGGCCTAAATACTGCAACCTGAAACGCCACGAAACGGAGTAGAAACAGCGACCCGAATAGCGAAACGGCGAGGAAAAATGCCAAATCAGCGAACCGAGAAGTCACAGAATTTTAGCCCTTCCGACGGCCGTATAACGCACCTCTGAAGAACGACACAAAAGGTTAGACTTGAGGGTTTATATTATTGAATTTATTCACATGAAATAATGATTTAGGAGATGTATTTTGTGATATCTAGCATGGATAATTAGATTAGCATGTTGTTGGAATTTATTCACATGAAATAATGATTTAGGAAATGTGTTTAGCATGAATAATTGGTTTAGGATGTTATTTAATTTAAGTTATGTAAATTAGTAACTTAGAAAAGCATGTAATTTACTTTTCTTCGCATGAGAATTATGAATAAGTGTGTGATGTGATTTCGGGCGAATGGAATATGTGTTCTTTCTTGTGGTATATTGGATGGAAATTCGGACATAAATTCCATAGCCGAATCCGAATGGACGGTATTATGGTTTTCACTCGGGATACAATGTCTCGTACCACTTGAAGGATTCACATATTTCATTTCATTCAAACTTGTATTTGAGCATGATTAGGCTATTAGAATGTTGTTTTATTTTTAGCATGACTTAGTTATTTACCTTTCGTATTAGGAATTTAAGTTATGTTATGTTTAGATCATTAGTTATTTAACATGTTTGATGTGTGATATCATGCGTTTGCCGTTATGAAAGTTTACTTTTGAAGCATGCAAACCTAGATTTAGGCTTTATAAGAACTTAGACTACTTTGACCAACATGTATGTTGAGTAGACTTGGTTAATATTGCACAAATCCATTCATTACAAATGACATAAGTAAGGGACCATTCCGAACCCAACGGTTTGAGGTCTTCCCTTGCGAGGGGTGAGTGCGGCCTTAAATCATTTTCCCGGTTCACACCGGGTGGCGACTCCATTATTCTCCGGTTTAACCCCCGCGGGCTACTCCGTACTCCCAACTAGGCCCCGAGTCTAGAACAACATGCGTCGCCCAGTTTCTGTGTCCTACACTAATACATATGCATGGGCAGATAAGATCATTTATGTATCTCTCTTTCATCAAATATTCACTCAAGTGATTATACCCCATGCGTCTGAATTATTTTAATCCGTATAAAGATCGTTGTAACTTGATTGAATATAATTTATGATCCTTTAATTTATATTTCATTCATTTTCAATCATTTGATGACTTTCATATAAATATCATTGTCAAGCGACTCGTACAAGTATGTTGTCACTACATCCATAAAACGCATGTCTAGTCTTTCAGAGACTACCAAACTGATTAAAAATCAAAACGTAATGGTATTCATCTCTGGAGAATACATATATTCATAACCAATAGTAGGTCTCTGTGAGATATCTTGTGGAACTAGTCGCGCTTTATATATAATGATTTTATTATGTTCATTACTTTTTTTGAATCGTTGGAAACCCCAGCGCCAAACCACCCATTCCGGGCTTAAGCAGAGCAGGTAAAACCCCCGGCTGTCTTAGACCCTTACAAGAAATGCACTCCCTATATTCAAACACATGACCTCAAGGTAAGATCCTGAACCCTACACCACTAAGCTACGCCTCATGTTTTCTTACAAACACCAATTTCTAACTAACGGATTTGACATATTCAGATGTCTGGACTACAGGTCCAAATACTTCATGTTTAGCTAAAGAAGTCAATTCTACTTGAATTGCTTCTTCCTATTGAGGTCAATCATGTCTTTATCTACATTCATCGATAGTTTCGGTTTTAAAATCATTTGTAATTTCAGTATTTACTATATATGAGAACACATTGTCGGTTGTTATTTCATTTCAATCCCATATTTATCTTATGTAAGTATAATTTGTAGATTTTTCCTCATTTTTTGGATTTATGTGTCTCTTCAGGGGTTAGAGTCTCTTTAAAGACTATCAGTTCTTCCGGATTTGGTGATTCAGAAGATGCAGGTATATTTATTGCTTGAGCAATATTTTCAATATGATATGAATTTCTCATTTTCCTATTTCGGGGAATAGTAACTTTCGAACCAAATGGTTTACCACACTTCTGACATACAATGGGCAATTCATTAGCCGTCTTTATACTAAATTGTTCAATAGAAACAATCACTTGGGCAGGTGTATTAGTAGCTGTTATATGTGACTTGATTACTTTTGCTGCATCTGTAAATGCATCTAGTAATTGATTTGTAATTTTTTGCAAGTGGATTATCATTCGCACTTCATTTTCACATTGACAGATACGATGATCTAAATGAGACATAATAGGAACTTGGCAAGAAAGTTCATGTCTTACTTTTGAAGGCTATTTATTTTCCCCTAATAGTGAAAAAATTGCCTCATCAAAATGATAATCCGTGAAATGTGCGGTAAAAAGATCACCCGTTAAGGGTTCAAAATATCTAATAATAGATGGTGAATTAAACCCAACATATCTCCCCAAACGACGTTGAAGTCCTATCTTTGTGCGTTATAGGGCTGAAATGAGAATATGCACAACACAACTAAAGTGCGTAGATGAGAAATATCTCGTTGGTGACCAAGAACAAGTTGTATTGGAGAATATTGATGATAAGTTGTGGGTTTAAGGCGAAGTAATGCAATAGCATTTAGTATAAAATAACCTCATGTAGAGATTGGTGATTGAGTGTATAATAGTAAAGTTCGTGCAATTACCTGAATTCGCTTGATCAGTGATTCTGCCAACCCATTTGTAGAACTGGATATTCAACATTTATTCCAACTGATATACAATAGTCATCAAATATCTTAAATGTAAATTCACCAACATTATCTAATCATATGGTTTTGATTAGATAATATGAAAATTGTGTCATTAATCTAATTGTTTGGTCAAATAGCTTGGCAAATGCAATGTTACGTGTGGACAACAAACAAACATGTGACCATCATGGAAATGCATCAATCAAAACCATAAAATAACTGAAAATGCCCACTTTGTAGATGGATTGGACCACAAATATCTGCTTGAATCCTTTGTAAGAATGGTAGGGATTCAAAGGCAATCTTAGATGGAGATGGACGTATCACAAATTTATATTGTGAGCAAGCGGTGCACTTGAACTCATTTGTCACTAGAATCTTCTGATTTTTTAATTTATGCTCATGAGAATTTTCAATTATTCAATGCATCATTATAGCTCATGGATGACCAAGACGATTATGCCATAACAAAAACATCTTTAGATTATTGAACTTCTGGTTCATCACCACATGTCGTTCTATTGCATTTATGATTGTATAATACAATCCAAATGAGAAAGCCAGAAATTTTTCCAATATATATTTCTTACTTGAGATATTTTTGGTAATATATATATATATATATATATTATTTTCATCTAAAGTCTCAATATGATACCCATTTCGGCGGATATCCTTGAAACTTAGGAGATTTTACTGGATTTGCTTGAATATAGAGTATTTTAAATGCATAATTTTGTTCCACTTGCTAATAAGATTATGGCTCTTTCAGAGCCTTCAATTAGATTTACAGGACCAAATATAATGTTTATATTTGTTTCACATAATTTTAAGTCCAAGAAAAATTTCCTATATCAAATGATAGTGTGTGTGGTTGAACTATTAGCCAAACATACCTCCCCACATTTCCTTTCCAGGATCGATAATTTATTTCTAGAATCCATATCCTTATACGATAAAATTCATGTCGGATATCAAAATAAAAGATATAAAATAAAATGTATTTGATGTGAGTAAAAAAATGTTCAAATAAAAGTTTAATAAAAAAAAGCTAAATAAAAATCAACAGTTTTATATCCTAAACCATTCATTAAATAAAAATGAAAATTAAACTTTAATTGCTACCGTTGACAATTAGGTGATCAATATTTCCCTAGGTCCTCGAATAAGTCATAGACATCAAGATGAGTGAGAGCTAAGGATCTAAGTCATCGATAAAGTTAGTTTCGATATTATTTCTTTTGTTTTTCTTGGATGCTTGATATAAATATACTAAATGGTCATCTGCACGACAAATTCGTGACCAATATCCATTTCCTCCACATCAAAAATAAATTAGGTCATTATTATTTTTGTGATATTTCTCTTCTACACCATTCTCCTTATTTTCTCTTAGATAGACATTCCAATTCTTATGATGTCCGTCCTTTTTGTTTTGTTATCCCGAGTTATTATGACTACCACGGGGACGATAATCACACCCTCCGTGTCATCTCCTACCTCATCGACCACGCCCATTGGTTGTATGGGTATTTGCATTCGCTTCTAGGAATGACTTAGAACCAATTGGGCGTGACTAATGATCTTTCATCAGAAGTTCATTATTTTGTTCATCACATAGGATGCAAGATATCAAATCTGAGTATTTCCTGAATCGACACTCCTTATATTATTGTTGCATAATCATATTTAATACATGAAATGTAGTGAGTGTTCTATCAAGCATGTTTTCTTCAATGATATTTTCACCACACAATTTCAGCAATGAGGTGATGTGAAATAGCTTAGAGTTATAGTCAACAACTTTTGAGAAGTCTAACAACCTCAAATTTATCCACTCATATTTTGTTCTAGGGAGGAAGATATGCATTTGATGGTCATATCTCTCTTTTAGGTTATTCCATATGATCAATTGATCTTCTACTGTCAAGTATTGAGCTTTTAGGCTCTCATGCAAATGATGGAGAAGGAAAATCATAGCATTTTACTTATCTTGCAGGGACGTTTGATTTTATTGACTTATGGTGCCTTACAGGCCCATAACTTGCAGATGCATTTTTGAAGGGGTTTTATAGCGGAAATTCGGTAACGCAGCGGAACAGTGGAAAATCAAAATTTTCCGATTTCAAATTTTTTTCTCGGATTAATTAAATAAACTTATTTATTTAATTACCCAATAATTAAATTATGAAATAAAACACATTAAATCAATTTTATGTGAATTTACCGAATTACCCCTAAACCAAGCATTTTGTTTATTTTAATCCGAAATTGTTCAAAACGATTTTGGATGATTCTAAATCATTACAAATATGAATTTAACATGTACCAAATGTCAAAATAAAAATTACCACAAAAAAACAAAAAAAAAACAAAAATTTCCCCAAAGCCGAGAGCCTCAATTTTGTGACATAATGTGCATTTTGCACTTCCAATGTTCAAAACACAATAAGATGAAATCCAATCAACATAAGATTTTATATGTATCATATACACATCCAAATACACAACATAAATGAAAAGCCCCAAATTTGGAAGTGGTCTTAAACCCTAATTTTTCAATTTCATCAAATTGGACAAATTAGACCAAATTGGTTAAATCCAATGCTTCAATCATGTTTCTTCCATTTCAATTAAGCCTCACCACAATGAAACAACTATAGAACAAATCTAGGTCATTTAAGAGTGGGTCAATAACTCTAGATTGGCAAAAGTTTCTAAGAACTTCATAAGAATGCTAGTTAACATATTAGAAGCATTCTATCAACTTTACACATGCTCAACCCTATCATCAAACTTCCATCCACCAAAAACACAAAGAATAAAGAATAGAAAAACATAGAAACTCATAGCATGAAGCCTAGAACTCAAGGAATATTTTCCTCTCTAATAGCAAGTTGGAAAAATTTACTAAATACAAGCTTTCCTTTGTTTTCTTTTCTTTTCTCCCAAGCTTCTTTTGTTTTCTTTAATGGAGTGTTTTTTATAAGTGTCGAAGGTTATGAAACCCTAAATGAAAACAAAATAATTTATATACCAAAACCCTTATGCCTTGGCCGAATTTGGTAACAAGCAAAATATCAAGATTTTCAATTTTTGTTTCATTTAATGTCTTTTATCAACTTGCATTTTTAATCATCAAACCATTTAATGAATTAAAATAAGTCAACAAAAGCAACTCAAGTCATTAAAATAAATATCATAACTTTAAAAATATTTATATTTAATTAATTTAATCATTTAATCATTAAATAAATAAATAATTATTTAAATACAAATATATTAAATATATGTATTATATTTACATAAATATCAAATACATATATATATTTATGATATTAGTCAAATATCTCAATTTGACAATTAATTAATGTGTATTTGAATTAATCTAACATTGAATACAAATACACAAAAATTAAGGAAATGACTATCGGGTCCCTACACATGTATTTTGCGTTTAATCTTTAAACGACTTTATAAATAATCAATATTATTTATATATGTTGCCATAGTACTCTACGAGTATATTTCATTAGTGAGACTCTCTAAATTCAGGCATATCCGTCACGAAATCCAATTTCGTGTCCATAATTTATCCACCCGTAAATCATGACGATCACAGATAAACTCGCTGAATTATACAGGTCGATGTCATGACAAATGTATAATTCCTCCGTCACATGTATCCGGATATATCCCAGAGATATAGATGTTAACGTCAAATCTCTATGGGGATTATCCCGTCGACGTCTCTATTAGCAATCTCAAAAAGAATATTTAGAACTAGCTTCTAAACTGTACCACGGGCCCATGATTTTATCTGATTGCTAATCATATGGACTACCTATGCTCTGATACACAAAACTGATGGATCCTATCTCGATACACACATGACACCCTGAGGATCTATCCACACCCAACGAACAGGCGGAGGTCAGATCTAAATAGATCGGTGACGTGACTGCCATCAAAGTATGGAAGATGTCTCATGTGCCCACAATGGTATCTCAAGTCGAAGAATCACAAGTGATACTCAACCTAGGGATGGCAAAATCCGGATCCGGACCCGGGTCCGATCGGATCCGGGTCCGGATCCGGAAGAGATTTCTTCACCCCGGGTCCGGTTCCAGACCCGGGTAAATATTCCCGGGTTCAGACCCGGGTCTACCTAGTCCTGATCCGGATACCCGGTTCACTTTTTTTTTAAATTTTTAATTGTATTATTTTATATTTATATTTGGATTTTGTCAATTTAATTAGTTTTATTTCAATTCTTTTATATTTTTTAATTATATTTAATTATATTTTATATATATATACATATTATTTTGTATTTTCCTTATTTTTTAATTTTAATTTTAATTTTAATTTTAATTTTTTTTTCCGGACACGGGTCTATCGGGGTCGGACCAGTGTGAACCCGGGTCCGGATCCGGATACACTCGGGTCCGAATTTTAAAGACTCGGGTCCGGTTTTTAATCCCGGACCCGGGTCGTCCGGGTCCATACGGACCCGGGCCGGGTCCGGGTATAGTTGCCATCTCTAACTCAACCCGATAAGATTCTTATTGACGTTGGTGTATCATCCATTAAGAATATTCGGTGAGTCGTTCAATGTTTATCCGCTATAAACACCTACACGTCTATACTAGTCTCCAAGACTTATGGTTCATTGAGAAACCATTGGAATCATATATTTCAGTATACGACATGTACTGGTCTCAACGGATTTACTATACTGACCAAGTAGTGTAAACCTTGACCATGAACTGTCTGAGAATGACAACATCATGATACAACTCAATGTCAGTTGCGACGCTTTTGCAACAGCACCATGACTAGTCATTCTAAGGTCATTACGTCTTTACCATATTAATATATATATATATATATATATATATATATATATAATATATATATATATATATATATATATATTATAGAAACTGCATATATTATTCATAATAATCACGTTTTACAGAAGTATTCATAAAAAAATACAACCGGGAATTGACGCTCTGAGCACCAACCCCAACAATTTTGGTATCCAAAACCCATGAGAGAGAGTTTTTTTGGAAACTTTGAGTGTGGAAATTTGTAAGTTTATAAGGCTTGACATTTTCAAGGTTCATTGTGAAGAGAAAAAGAAAATAAATATCTCGTATGAAAGTAATTACCATTTAACAAATATCACACATATATTTAGAGTTTCAAGTTCAGAAATATGATATTATAAATTCAAAACTTCAGGTTGTATAATTGTCTTAAAACTTCAAGTTCTAATCCAAAATTATAATTGATGGAGTTAAATCAAATTCTTGATTGTAACGTATAATTAGAACTTCATGTTATATAATTGTTTTGTAAATTTAGAACTTCATATTCTAATTTACCTATTATGTCTTATTATAATCATGGAAATATAAAGGTAAAATAAAAGTAAATGAGAAATAAAATTATTGTACTTATTTTCTGATGTGGAGGATATAACTTAATGAAAATCAGAGAACATACTAGTAAAAACAAATAAGGTATTAAATTAATAATAATAAAACATAATAAAGTGAATTAGAACTACAAATTTTAATTTTAAAATTAAAATTTAGAACTTCAGATTCCGAATAAAACTGTAAGTTATTAATGATTCACATAACTTCAGGTCTAAATACATCAATCACTTGTATTTTTATGATTGAACATCAATCATCACTCGTATTTTTTTAGATGATTGACACATCAATCATCTTCATAAAATCATCAAAAAGTATTTGTTCGCTGAACTTCAGGTTCGGCTTTGATGACGATTTGCCATAATAAAATAAGAACAATATATCTTTATATTTGTGTTTTAGAAAAATTAAATAGAAGAAGATCGTGTTGATAATATGTTATTATAAAAAAAGAAAGTAGAGTGCATCGTGAAATTGTCAGATTTATTCTTATTTCTCAATTGAATAAAAATTTACAAGAGTTTCCATCTATTTATAAAGAAATATTAAAGTGATGATCAATTATTTATAATAAATTTTTTTTTTTATTCTTTATACATTTTTTTTTTGTGAAAATGTCCGGTGACCAATAATGGACTTGGACTTGTAAATGTGCCAACAGATAGTGGGCGAACACTGGATTGTAAATAAGGGCTCCAATTGTTGTGTCCATATGAATAATAATAGACTTTTTATAGGGTGAATAAATGAAATTAAAATAAAATCTAAAAAATTGTAGAGGAGGAGGTCCGAGAGATGAGTGAATTTGGTCGGGTCAAATTTTAAAACAAAATTTTTTTCTCTATTTAAAACATAAATTTTTTAGTTAGGATTATATTTAATCTAATCGAATCGAGTGGTGCTTTGAGATTTTAATCATTTAATTTGCTGGGTTGAGTTAAATTCGATTTGTTAATAAATCCAATATATAACTTGCACTCATTGAGTTAGGTTTAAAAAACCCAAATCTAATGAATTTAACCTCTATGACCCGACTTTACAGATCATTGTCTTTGAACGCCCTTAAATTAAATGATATATATTAATTATTAGAATACAATAAATATAATAAATATAACAAGTTCTCAATGGGTGTTTTGGTGTTATAGGGCTCATGATCTCACCCTAAGATTTTGGGTTCGAATCCAGAGAGTGTGTTTCTTGTAAGAGTCAGAGACAGCCGAAGGTTTTACATGCTCTGCTTAAACTCAGAATATGTGATTTGGCGGTGAGATTTCCAAAGATTTCATAAATAATAATAATAATAATAACAATTTCCTAATTACTACCACTAATCCTTGGTCACATATTCTCTCTCTTTTTGATTCAGAAGATCTTTCAAATAAAAGACATATTGGCATAAGAAAGAAAAACCAATTTTGAAAATTGCCTAATTTCAGTTGAGCCTGTCTCATTTTATCTCAATTCAATAATGCATTTGCTCTTTTCAATTACAGCCGTTGGATTAGATTGCTTCAAATCTAATGCGTGTGTGTGTTCTTTTTAAAAAAATTCTGTAAAAAGCATGATTTTTAAGGTGATAAATTGACACGTGACAATTCCTTCGATTTCTTCTTGTCTTTTGCGCGGGACCTTGAAATATTTTCTCTTGTTTTGAAAAAAACCCCTTCATGCGAGTCACAAGTCAATCGTGGTTGCTGAGGGCTTTTTTTATTTATTTATTTAGACTATTAAAGTCAAAGATGATTGTACCGAAAGTGCAAATAATTGAAAAAATATATATATATATTAAATATATGGGTGGGTCCCACATACATAAAAAAATAATAAAAAATTAGAATTTATTATTTACACAATAAATCTAATGCCTATAAATAGAAGATTTATTTCATTATTTTCTTCATTACATTCTCAACCAAATTATCTGTATTTTAAGAGAAAAAAATATTGTTTATGAGTTTGTGAGAGAATTGTAATTCTCAAATTCTAAAAGAGTGTGAGATTGTTCACTCATTGTGTTTAGAGAGAGATTATAAGATTCTTTATACTACAGTGAAATCCTTATACTTTTGCCTGTGAATGTTTCCTCATATTAAGGGTTTTACCACGTTAAATTTGTGTCTCATTACTTTATTTTATTGTTAAAATTTATGGTAACTAAGCCTCCTAATTATTATTGTACTGTTATATGGTAGATAAAACCTCATGAACTAATAATTTTTTTTTTATCAATTTCACTTTAGTTGCATGCCAGTTTTAGCACACGATCACCTAACAGCGGTATCAACGCTTCGGGTTTAGAGTTATTATTTACGGAGACTATTCACAGATATTGTTCACATATACGATATAGTACCTATTCACATATACGGTATAATTCGTGTATATGATACTATTCACGTATATAATACTATTTACGTATATGATACTATTCATATATATGATATTTTATATAATACTATTCACATATATGGAACTATTTTATATGATACTGTTCACATATACAACACTATTCACGTATACTGGAAAATGTTATACTCTTATTTGAAAAATTATTGGTATCATAAAAGAGAACATTTTATATTATACATAAGTAGTGTTAAATAAATTAATAAAGAATAAAAAAAATCATATAAATCAAGAAACATAAAATAAATAATGATAAATAAAAAATATATAAGATTTATTAAAAAAATAAAAGAGAATAAATATATAAAGACTATTCAATAAGTAGAAGAAAAATTAAAATAAAAAAAATGAGATAAAAAATAAAAAACTAAAATAAATATTAAATTATTAAAATATAATGAAATTAAATAATTAAATAAAAAATAATTTATTAAAAATATTAGGGGTATTATTGTCATTTTAAAGGGAGAAGAGAAAGCGATTTTCATAAAACAAATAGGGAAACCAAAAATTAGTCACTTGACAATGAGAAAATCTACAATACAGTAGAGGTACTATATCATCCGTGTAACAATCCAATCAATCATTGTCACATGTACTAAAATATTAAAAAACAACTAAAAAATAGATTTTAAACCTTACATGTTATTTATTAATTAGTTGGTGATATCATGTCACCCATACCTCCGTTGCCATATCATCCAGTACGTGTCATCAGAGCGTCACTCCATTTCATTTCACATCTCTCAATCGTGCTAACATACAATAACAATACAGAGCTGCAGTGAGTCTCACTTTCTCTCTCTCTAAATAAACCAAAGCCGCCAATAATTATTATTACTTCACTGAGAGAAATTATAATCAATTTCAATGGCGTTCTCTTCGACGATGTCGTCTCGTATCGTTCACTCTCCAGCCGCATTGGCTTATCAATCAAAGCTCAATAACAACATCAGCAACAGCAGGATCTTTTATAGCCGCTCCTTCTCTCCGCTTCCTTCCATTTCTAGGTATATACAGGTTCATTTTTCAAATTTGAATTAATTTGGCGGCCGCGATTGTTGTTGTCTAATTAAAATTTGATGTAAACGTGAGTTAAAACGCATTTTGGTACTCATTTTGCTGACTCTGTATTTGATTGTTGGTGTTTTGTGTTGTGTTTCTTATGCTTCAATTTTTTTTGTTATTTTAATTTTGAGATTCTGTTTTTTTATTTTATTTTATTTTATTTTATTTTTTATTTTATTAATATTATTTTTTTTGGTATTTGTTGTGTGTTTGAGATTGCTTTTACCCATTTTTTGGTAGAAATGGACAAGTCACTACACACTAGGGTAGGGGTGGTTGTTTTAGAAAGCAGTGTGTTGATGGTGATTTCCTTACTTGAGAAGCTCTGGAGTATGAAGAAGGGTATAGAAGAGATTTTCACTTCCCGAACAAGGGGTGCACGCCTAAGAGGCATAGGCATCTGGCCCGACAAGAAGATCGAAATCAGTTTGTACTTAATGACCGACTCGAGGTGGAAAGATGTTAGGGAATACAAGGGGGGTAAAGGTCTCAGCCCCGACCCAACCTGGTGGGACAGGTCGATCATTGCAGTCGATCATCTTAATTTACTAGCCCGAGGTAATGACATTATGTTCAAGTCTCGATGATGTAAGCCCTACATGAGAACTTGTACCTTCCAAAAGGTCTGATGGGATAGAAGTAGACTAGTGTCTGATGGGACGGAGCAAGGCTGCGAGCTTATTGACTGACACACGCAATCGCGTGGGAGCAGTTAGAGTACAGGTTGGCACTGTGGCATAGCGTATAGCAGTTACCAAAAGTAGCATGGTTTAATGAGATTTAGGTGGCAAAGAGTAGTTGTGTCAGATGCTAGGTCGTAGAGGTGTCAAGCGGCTGGGCTATAATCCGTAAGGTAATTGGGGAAGAGAGCCTAGGCAATAATGACTTAGCAACGTGACAAACGTCACGAGTTGGTGTAACAATGGAATTGGACTTAGTATATAAAGGGGGAGTTCATTGTAAATGGTTGGTCAATTGTTTTCTAGCAAATGATAGTTATTTCTTCACTTGTAAAAGAGAGAAAAGAGTTACGAGTTAGAGAGAGAAAAAGAGGTCGGTCAGACCCGAGGTGGTAATAAAGATTTCATTTTTCTTGTGCTCGTGGATGTAGGTTGAATCCATTCCGTCGAACTACGTTAAACCCTTTGTTTTGTCTGTGTGACTTCTTATCTTTTGCCAAGCTTGCATTTGGTTCCCGACAAAAACAAACAAATTCACAGTTGAAGGAGGTTTGTTTGAGGAGTGATTTTCCCGAATTACCCCTGGAACAAAAAACAACAGTCAATAGTTGGCGCCGTCTGTGGGGAACAGTACAAGAAGTAGGAAATACACTAAGGCTATGGCAGGAGACGGGAACCACATATCTTCAGAGGCTTCGACGACGAAGTGGATGGAGAAAATGGAAGAAACCATGCGAAGTGAGAGAGAAAATGCTCGAAAGGAAAGAGAAGCAACTCAAACCTTCATGAAGGCCATGATGGAGAAGTTGGAAAAGTTGAAAAAGAAGGTGGGAGAAAAAGGGGAAGCATGCCCCAGCCAAAGGCGAAGAGAGATAACAAGAGGGCAAAAACCTATATTCACAATAGCGAGGGGGAAGACATTGGCTGGGGATTCGAACCGGGCAAGAAAGAACTATTGCCGGATTAAAGGCTCAGAGGTTCTGACGACGGAAATGGCGTCCAGGAAAGGCTAGACTGGTGCCCGTAATTTTCACTGAGGAAGATGCCTAAGGGGTCAGCTATCCCCATGATGAAGCGTTAATAATTAGGGCCAATATCGGCGGGGTCGAAATAGATAGGATCTTGGTAGATCCTGGGAGCGCGGTGGATATTATCGTCAAAGAAGCTCTAGACGATTTGAGTGTGAAGTACACCACTTTAACCCGGGTGCGAAACCGTTGTACGGGTTTGGGGGAACATCCGTAGTCCCGCTGGGTCGAATACGGTTGGCTATTACTATTGGGACGGCTCCCCACACGCGGATCATTATGATGGATTTTACCGTAGTAGATTGCATGAGCAGCTATTAGGTGATCTTAAGGAGGCCCTTTATGATGAAGTCAATGGTGGCTATGTTGTGTTACTATCTGAAGCTGAAGATCCCGATCCGGGAGGGAATTGAGATAGTTTGTGGAAGCCGGAAGACGGCTAGGAGTTGCTTTGCTACCGTTTCTAAGGAAACACTTTGTATTGAGGAGGTAGGGGTGAAGAGGAAAGAAAGAGAAGAGGATGAGGCAGAAGTTGAGTCGGCCGATCCCCAACCTGAGGATCCTGCCCAACTGGGGGAAGGGGAAGAGCTAGAGCAGATGGAGCTTTTCGGCCTTGGAAAAATAATAAAAATTGGGGCAGGATTGGAGCCGGGTTGAGGAAGCAGTTGTTGAGTTTTCTGAAGGAATACATGGATGTCTTCGCTTGGGGACACAAAGACATGCCCGGGATCGACCCTAAATTCATCATTTACCGCTTGACGGTTGATCGAGCTCACAAGCCAGTGAAACATAAGAGAAGGATTTTCAACCAAGTACGGTATGGGGTGATTCGTGCGGAGGTTGAAAAGTTGCCGACGGCTAGGTTTATTAGGGAGGTTGAGTACCCGTAGTGGGTATCCAACGTGGTCTTGGTAAAAAAGGCCAATTGGAAGTGGAAGATGTGCGTGGAATTCTCTGCCCGAAGGACAACTTCACACTCCCTAAGGTAGACCAGTTGGTGGACTCTGGTGTGTTATGGACTGCTCAGTTTCATGGATGCTTTCTCAGGGTACAACCAGGTCAGGATGCATGCCGATGATGAAGAAAAGACAACCTTCATTACTGACCAATGGCTGTACTGTTACAAGGTGATGCCTGTCGGGTTGAAGAATGCTGGGGCTATGTACCAGAGGTTGGTGAACAAGGTTTTCAAGTCACTCATCGACAAGACAATACAAGTCTATGTTGATGACGGAGAAGCCCGAGGACCATCTAGGCGACCTCATGGGGACATTTGAGTTGTTAAGGAAGCACAATATGAGACTAAATCCGTATAAGTGTGTCTTCGGTGTGTTTTTGGGGTACATGGTCAGAGTCCGTGGTATCGAAGCAAACCCGCAGAAAATCAAAGCAGTGTTGGATTTAAAGCCCCTGAGGAAAGTCAAAGAAGTGCAGAGCTTAACGGTTCGAGTGGCAGCACTAAACCGGTTCATTTCTAAGGCCACCGACAAGTGTCACGCCTTCTTCCAACTGATCAAGAAGGCTAAGAAAGAAGTTAGCTGGACAAATGAATTCCTCGCATTCCAGCAACTAAAGGAGTATCTGGCCCAACCTCCACTATTGGCGAAGCCGATCCTAGGTGAGACACTGTTCCTGTACTTGGCTGTTTCTGAATATGCTGTGAGTTCGGTGTTAGTGCAGGAAGTGGATAAAATCCAATGGCCGGTGTACTACACTAGTAAGGCTTGTTGGATGCGGAATTCGGTACCCAGCTTATGAGCTGGTGGCTTTGTCCTTGGTCATTGCGACAAGGAAGTTACGCCCTTATTTTCAAGCCCACCCCATCGGGGTATATACCGACCATCCTTTGAGGCAGATACTGCACAAGCCTGAGGTCTCGGGGGTTGTCTAGTGAAGTGGTCCGTGAACCTCAGTGAGTATGATATATCCTATCTGCCTAGGGTATCGATCAAGGGGCAAGCACTGTCAGATTTTGTTGCGGAGTTCACAGGGCCTCAGGTTATGGGAGTAGCGGAAGCTAAGTGGGAGTTGTTTGTCGACGGGTCGGTCAGCACACAAGGATGCGGGGTCGAGATGATCCTCAGAAGTAATGAAGATGAGGAGTTGAGATATGCCTTGAGATACGCCTTCGAAGCTACGAATAATGAGGCATAATAGGAGGCCATTCTGGCAAGATTGAGACTCTGCATAACAGTTGGAGTCAGGGATGTGGTGGTGAAGAGCGATTCCCAGTTGGCCGTTCAACAACTGAATGGTGAATTCCAGGCAAGGGAGCCGAACATGATTGCTTATCAGGCCGAGGTGAAGAAGCTAGCTGAAGAAATGGGGAATGTAGTGTTCGAGCAGGTCGGACGGGAGAACAACCAGCAGGCAGACTCGCTGGCTTGGCTTGCATCATCCATCAAATCAAAAATTGCCCGGACCATTCCGTTGGGATGCTTGCAATAAAGAAGTGTTGGGATGTCAGACGTAATGGAGGTAGATGCCGAGAGGGGGGCATCATGGGCGGATCCGATCAAGAAGTACTTGGAGACGGAGGATGTGCCCGAAGGGAAGAAAGAGGCAAGGAAGCTGAAATATCGGAGTGCAAGATTTTGCTTGATAGATGAGGTATTATACCGAAGGGGGTACACGACGCCATACTTAAGGTGTCTGGACCCGAAGAGGCAAATTATGTGCTTAGAGAAATTCATGAGGGAATCTGTGGAAGCCATGGTGGAGGTCAATCAATTACTCACAAGGCATTGAGGCAAGGTTTCTTCCGGTCGACGATGCACCAGAACGGGGCCAAGGTTGCCCGGGCATGTGATGGATGTCAGATGAACGTCGAGATACCTCACCAGCCCCCCGAGCAGTTGACCACATTATCCGGTCCTTGGCCGTTTGCCCAGTGGGGGATAGATATCATTGGGTCGATGCCCACGGGTCGGGGTCAAGCTAAGTGCGCCATAGTTGCAATCGATTACTTCACCAAGTGGGTGGAAGCTGAACTGTTGTCCACGATTACTGAAAAAAAGACAACAGATTTTGTCAGGAAGAATATTGTGTACCGGTTCGGGATCCCCCGGGCTATCATCACGGACAATGGGAAGCAGTTCGATAGTAAAGGTTTCAGGAAGCTTTGTGGGGACATCCATATTGCATTGAGGTTCGCCTCGCCTGCTCATCCGAAGTCCAATGGGCAAGTAGAAGCAACTAATAAAACCATCAAGAGCAACTTGAAAGCAAGGCTTGGGTCTTGCAAGGGTCTGTGGATCGAGGAGCTACCAGAGGTTTTAAGGGCACATCAGACGACCTACAATGACTTCAAGTTTAAGCAGAGAAACCAGTGAACGAACCAA
Organism: Zanthoxylum bungeanum; assembly: GCA_019454045.1. Taxonomy (NCBI): domain Eukaryota; kingdom Viridiplantae; phylum Streptophyta; class Magnoliopsida; order Sapindales; family Rutaceae; genus Zanthoxylum; species Zanthoxylum bungeanum. Next base: position 41,827 of record SKCR01007202.1, read on the forward strand.
CCAGAGTTAGCTCAGATCAACATTTTTAGTCAGAGAAGGCCTAGTGGAAGAGATGGCCAAACTATGGATCAGAAGCAGAGGTGCTAGGTCAGGGTTATGAACCCGACGTGGATTTTTACAAAAAGCACTGACGTTTGCAGATTGTGGAACCCTCTCTGAGGTGGGGTAGATTTTGAAGTCTAGACTTAATCAGGGTTGAACTCCAGCGAAAAAGACACCCTACCATTATAGTTCCCAACACCAACTCGCTGACTCGTTGATACCGAGAACTAGGGGACAGATGTTGATGGTGATTTCCTGACTCGAGAAGAGTTGAAGTATGAAGAAGGGTATAGAAGAGATTTCCACTTCCCGAACAAGAGGCCCATGCCTAAGAGGCATAGGCATCCGGCCCGACAAGAAGATCAGAATTGGTTTGCACTTGATGACCGACACGAGGTGGAAAGATGTTCAGGGAATATGAGGGGAGTAAATGTCTCATCACCGACCCGACCTGGTGGGACAGGTCGATCATTGCAGTCGATCATCTCAATTTACTGGGCCGAAGAGGTAGGTCGGGGTAATGTCATTATGTTCAAGTCTAGATGACGTAAGCCCTACATGAGAATTTGTACCTTCCAAAAGGTCTGATGGGATAGAAGTAGGCCAGCGGCTGATGGGACGGAGCAGGGCTGCGAGCTTATTGAATGACACGCAATTGCGTGGGAGCAGTTTAAGTACAGGCTGACACTGTGGCATAGCGTATAGCAGTTACAAAAGTAGCATGTTTTAATGAGATTTAGGTGGCAGAGAGTAGTTGTGTCAGATGGCAGGTTGTAGAGGTGTCAGACGGCTGGGCTATAATCCATAGGGTAATTGGAGAAGAGAGCCTAGGCAATAATGACTTAGCAACATGGTGGACGTCACGAGTTGGTGTAACAATGAAATTGAACCTAATATATAAAGGGGTTGAGAGTTCATTGTAAAGAGTTTTCTAGCAAAGGATAGTTATTTCTTCACTTGTAAAAGAGAGAAAAGAGTTACGAGTTAGAGAGAGAAAAAGAGATCGGTCAGACCCGAGGTGGTAATAAAGATTTCATTTTTCTTGTGTCCGTGGACGTAGGTTGGATCCATTCCGCCGAATCACGTTAAACCCTTTGTTTTGTCTGTGACTTCTTATCTTTTGCCAAGTTTGCATTTGGTTCCCGACAAAACCAAACAAATTCACAATTGAGGGAGGTTTTTTCGAGGAGTGATTTTCCCGAATTACCCCTGGAACGAAAAAACAGCCGTCAACACAACTCAAACTGGTTTATGAGTTACAGAAGCATTTGATGTGCTTTGACAAGAAGCGCTTTTATTCTGGAGTGCTTTTAATAATCTTTTTTATTCATTAATTTTTTTTTTTGGCTATTTGTAGTGTTTTTGGAAGTGCTTATGGTAAGTGCTTTTTTGTCTATTTTTGGCAATTTTTGGTGGGATGCGCAAAATAGCTTTCAGGAGAAAAATAATCACTAGCTATGGTTTTCAAAAGGTGACTTGAGAGTGTTTTTTTTTCTTTTTGAGAAGTGCTTTATGAGTTGCAAAAGCATTGGGTATGCTTTAACAAGAAGCTCTTTTTATTATTTGTGTATTTTTATTTTTTATGTTCACGTAATTACATATTAATTGGTGTTCTAAGGGGAAAGGGCCGGTAGGCAGCTAAGCTCCTTCTATGTATAGTTTCAAAAGCAGCGACGAGTTCATATTTGATTTTTTTTTTTAAACATTTCTTGAGGGTTTAAAGGTCAATACATTATTTTACTTCATCTTTATGTTTCATGGTTCAGATTGAGTTCCGTTTCTCAGAGGAGAAAAAAGGAGTCTTCGACTATTCGCATATTGGCTTCGATTACAGGTCCATTAGCATTTCTATCTATTGTCAAAGTCTATTAAACTTGTTACTGTCTTGTAATTGGCAATTTTAGGTTGAGTTGAGTCCATCTATGCTTTTATTCTATATGTTTTCAGATATTTCAGTGGAAAAATCAATCGAAGAAGCTCACATTCCCAACCGAGAAACGTGGTCTGTTCATAAGTTTGGCGGCACATGCGTCGGAAGCTCCCAAAGAATAAAAAATGTTGCAGAGATAATTATTAACGATGCTACGGAGCGGAAGTTGGTTGTCGTGTCAGCTATGTCAAAAGTGACAGATATGATGTATGACCTCATCTACAAGGCTCAGTCACGAGATGATTCCTACGGATCTGCTCTGGATGCTGTTTTTGAAAAGCACCAAATAACAGCACATGATCTACTTGATGGAGATGAACTTGCTGGTTTTTTGTCTGGGTTGCACCATGACATTAACAACCTCAAAGCAATGCTTCGTGCTATATACATAGGTAATAGAGTGCTCACTTGATGCATATTCATGGGATTTATGGTGGAGGAAATAGTGTTTCAGTTTGTATGTATCTGTCTTTACTATTAGTGATAAAGTAATGTACAATTTAACTGTTTGATATTTGCGTCTGTATAATTTATACCTCCAAAATGAATTTTCTTTACTTATTTCAACCTTTTTATTTAATAAAAACAATGGCATATAGCTTTAACCATTTGAAATTCAAGTTTCCATTCTAAGCTATACAAAACATGATATTCAATTGAGTAACTACTTCAATGTTGGTTATAAGTTAACCTTTATCTTCATTTCGCTATATTTTTAGGTGAGGACTTGTGTATTATATCTCTTGAGTTTGAGTTCATCATGGCTGTCGTATGAGTTCCGCAGATCAACATATGATTTCTTGTCATATGTGGATTGTGATTAATAATTGTCTATTCTTATTGATATAAGACATTGATTTTTTCCCCTTGTCTTATGATGGGACTTCTATGGCCTTTGCTGCCATCAACCTTTTTCTTTACTGGGTCGAACTTGATATCATAGTTTAATCTTCATCTGAGGCGTGCCTAGAGGAGCCGTTGAGCGTCGAGGCTGTCGTCTCAGACTGAGTTTTCAACAAGCCCACTTCAAAGGCCTGATGCGGCCTGCCTCATGACGCCTAGACCCGAAAGTCTTAAAATTATTATTTTTAAAAAAATAAAAAAAATATATAAAGGATCTGAAAGTCAGGACAAAGAGTCTCCTACTTGAGCATTTTATAGACTAAAAAACTACAAAAAATAAAATTTCCAATTTTGAAATCCTAACCGGAAGTGTTATTAACTGTGTTGACATGGTAGCTCCACCCTAATACTTTGTCAAAAATGGCAAAATAATTATTATTTTTAAAAAAATAAAAAAAATATATAAAGGATCTGAAAGTCAGGACAAAGAGTCTCCTACTTGAGCATTTTATAGACTAAAAAACTACAAAAAATAAAATTTCCAATTTTGAAATCCTAACCGGAAGTGTTATTAACTGTGTTGACATGGTAGCTCCACCCTAATACTTTGTCAAAAATGGCAAAATATTATTATTTTTAAAAATAACCAACGTTTATTATTATATTTATTTATTAGTTATTATTTCTAATTAATAAATTTATTTATGATAGGAATTATATATGATGATGATTTTTTGGAGGATGACACTTTAGACCCACATTTCATGGTATTAGACACAAATAATAGTCTATTTAGAGATTAACGATCATTTTATTTCATGAACCTATTTTGCTATGTTTCATTTTGTTAAATTTTGATGGATACTTTTATGTTTAGTTGATATGGATTTGTTGTGGATGATTTATTTTGATGCTTTTAGTTTTTCTCGTGTTCGGATTGAGGTTGTCGCTTCGAGGCTGCCCGCTTCGCCTCACACGGGGGACTGCCTCGCACCGCATACTGAGTTTTCGAACCTTGTTTGCTATATGAATTTAGTCTTTTATTTAACAATTTGTTGTAAACCGTCACCGATTTTATATTTTTGCAGCTGGCCATGCTACAGAATCATTTTCAGATTTTGTTGCCGGACACGGAGAGTTGTGGTCTGCTCAGATGTTAGCAGCTGTTGTCAGAAAGGTACAGTGGTTATTTGCTCTTTGTTGTTGAAAATATTTAGATGATGGTGGCATACTTGCCCGACTGCCATCATACTTAGTATGAACAGTTTTTTGAAATTGCCCTTAATTCATGACTTTCACTTTTTCTTGTTGGTGGGTCACTGGACCCTTCGGAAGCTACAGAACTTGGAGATCCCTGGACCTTATTTAAAAAAATAGGATTTCGAATACGAAGCTTTAGCGCCGAAAGGCCTTACGTTTTTCCTTGATGAATTGTAAGATAAATAAAAGGGGCCTCTTTTGTTAATTGCATCAATTTTTTTATAATTATCGGACCCAATCTTAGTATTTTGATTACTTTTATTGATAGAACTTTTGGGAGCTGGCCACCTATAACTTCTAGAAGATATTTGAACTAACATATTATTTTTCCGGTGCAGACTGGCATTGATTGCAAATGGATGGATACAAGGGAAGTCATTATTGTAAATCCAACTAGCTCTAATCAAGTTGATCCGGATTTCTCGGAATCTGGAAAAAGACTTGAGAAATGGTTTTCTCAGAGTCCATCAAAGACAATAATTGCAACTGGTTTTATAGCCAGCACACCTGATAATATTCCCACAACTTTGAAGAGGGATGGAAGTGACTTCTCCGCAGCTATTATGGGAGCTCTACTTAGGGCTTGTCAAGTCACAATTTGGACAGATGTGGATGGAGTTTACAGTGCTGACCCAAGAAAAGGTTTGTATAGAGCGTTATATGTATGCCTTATGATTCTGCAGTCTCCTAATTGGTCATTTCCATTTTCACAAGATTGTCAATATTTTTGTATATAGCAAATTCACTGCAATTTGTGGGATTCTTGATTAGAATTTCAATGGATCATAACTTTGATGTTCTTGTAACTCAAATTTCTGCAGTTAGTGAAGCTGTGATTCTGAGGACACTGTCTTATCCAGAAGCCTGGGAAATGGTGAATTGACCACTACTCTTATGCCTGTTGAAGTTGTGCAGGATTTTGGGCTTATGTTTCTTACACTAAATTCATGTGTATTTGCAGTCATATTTTGGAGCAAATGTCTTGCACCCTCGAACCATTATCCCAGTTATGCGATATGACATTCCAATTGTGATAAGGAACATTTTCAACCTCTCTGCACCTGGAACAACGATATGTCGGCCTCCTGTTGCTGGAAATGAAGATGACCAAAGTGTGGACTCTCCTGTAAAAGGGTTTGCAACAATAGACAATTTGGCTCTTGTAAATGTGGAGGGGTGAGCTGCCTGTTTCAATTTCAGCTGTATGATTTTTTTGGCTTATGAATTTTAGCGATTTTATATCTGCCTACGTTATTTTTATTTTTATTTGGCAGTACTGGAATGGCTGGTGTTCCTGGTACTGCAAATGCGATTTTTGGTGCAGTGAAAGATGTCGGAGCTAATGTTATCATGATATCCCAGGTATATTTGTCCTCTGATTTCAATCCAAGGGAGATTCTTACTTAGACACATGCTCAGTGATTGATTATGATGTAGGCCAGTAGTGAGCATTCTGTGTGCTTTGCTGTACCCGAAAAGGAAGTAAAATCTGTTGCTGAGGCACTGGAGTCTAGATTTCGTGAAGCTTTGAATGCCGGACGCCTTTCCCAGGTATGTATGTCATTTTGGTTATTCATTTGGACTCGATAATTTGACAATATATGAACCGATACTATTTAAGTCATATATTGTGCTGCAGTTGGTTATCTGGTTGTCTCTTAATATTATGTGCCGTGGTTCTAATATAGTAATGTTTTATTTAACTTCCTCTTGTTATCATTCCTTTTTTTCCCCATAAGACTGGACTTTATGTGTAAATATGCATCCTGCTACTTGATAAATATATCAAGACTCTGGAGTATTGCTGAAATCTAATTGTTAAGCTATTTGCTTCTTTACATGACAGTTTAAAGTATGAAATCATCAGAAAATTCCTGTGTGGTGCAATAATTGAAAGCTAAGGCAATTATTGTCTCCAGGATTGTCGTAGTCCAAATTCTTAGCAGCTTGTTTCTGTGCTATGATTAGGAGCTCTGTTTTCAAATAATTCTTTCCAGTATTTATATTCATGCTCCATTTATGCTAAGTTCTACACAAAGTCTATTTTTGTATTTCAATTATATCTCAAGATAACTCTTCTTAGGTGGCAATCATTCCAAACTGTAGCATTCTAGCAGCAGTTGGCCAGAAAATGGCGAGTACTCCTGGTGTTAGTGCCACTCTTTTCAATGCTCTGGCCAAGGTAAAAATATCATCTCTTTATAAAAGAATGTTGTAGTCCACTCAATCTCTTAATTATGCGTTGAATTTTAATCTCTACTCGTCTGTTTGATGAGTGTTTGATGAATTAATAATGCAGGCTAATATCAACATTCGTGCTATAGCTCAAGGTTGCTCTGAGTATAATATTACTGTAGTACTTAAGCGTGAGGATTGCATTAGGGCTTTGAGGGCTGTCCACTCAAGGTTTTATCTTTCAAGAACCACTATAGCAATGGGGATTATTGGCCCTGGATTGATAGGTGCTACATTACTTGACCAGCTCAGGGATCAGGTACAGTATTAGATAGTTCTTCTCCTTCGGTTTATATGTTAGCATCTATTAAATGATCAATGTTTTGAGTTTGAAATTATATAGAGTTTCTAATCTTTGTTAATGCTTCTTGTTCTTGTTCTTTTATTTTTAATTTTTAATTTTTGGCTTATAAGTTAGCTTCTATGAAACAATCAATGTAAGTAAATTCAAGGAATCTAAATGTAAACAGTGGTAATACTGTTGGTTTGTATTGCATTAAAGAACTCTATTTTAGACATTAATACAATACATCTGTTCTTCGTTAGACAAACTAAGGAGAGCTAATTGAGATGACTTGGCGGGCAGTAGCCATTAAGTGAGGGGGTTCGTTAATCTGGTTGGCATATTGGTATCTTTCCTTAAAGGGAAATTATTATCTATCCTCCAGAAAATTAGATGATGTTAAACAAAAAATACTCAGTTTTGAGAAAATGACATATGTACCCCCAAAGTTATTAAAAATGGAATATTTTCCAACCAAAATTAGGTGTTTTTTCGAACATTAGTTAAATTTCGGGTGGATAGATGATAAAACTTCCACAAAAGTTATTAAATTTTGGGTGGTAAAAGACCAATTTTTAATAATTTTGGGTGCACAGATGATATTTACTCAAAACTGAGTTTTTTTTTCGAATATTGACTAATTTTGGAGTGGATAGATGATAATTCCATTTCTTAAAATATAGCAACTCAATTTGACATTATGAAATTTATTCGTTAATTGTAAATCAAAATTTTCTTTCTTAATTGGTACCTGAACAAGTTTTGAAATTTCTGTTTCTCTGGCAGGCAGCAGTCCTTAAGGAAGAGTTTAACATTGACTTGCGGGTCATGGGAATCACTGGCTCAAGGACAATGCTCTTGAGTGACACGTAAGTTATAAGCTTTATTTGAGTATTCATAGTGCTTGATATCACAGCATCAGATGGTGTTAAACAATACGTGGAAACCCTGCTAAACATAAACATAACTGTTATTTGTACTAAAAAAATTTGTTCATATGATTACTTTTTGTTGGGAGCCTCAGCTCCGTGGGGGTTCGATAGCCAGTAATATGAAGTGTTAATGTGTTCTATAAGATGGTAACATGGATTCCATCTTTGACACCTTGGCTATGACTGTTTTGTTTTTAATAAGAAACAACAGTTCTATCAGAAATAGGGAGAAGTACAATGTAATAAAAGAGCGATCAACAGTCCATCCTATGCTCCGGTAATTATATCAAAGAAAACAATACATCAAGTGAAAGAAAGAAGAAACTCGGTCTTAAATAACACTCTTCCAATTCCTAGTAAGAGAGAATATGTCTTCAACACAGTTGACACTGGAAACTATAATGAAGTGAAATTCATTATTCTGCTTTCACAAACTGATCTGTTATTTCTTAAAAAAATTCTACTTTTTTCTTTCACTCCCCATAACAATACTTTGAATTGTTAACTGCCATGAAATTATCCCCTCATTGTCTTCTAGAATCCTCCAAACTTTCTTGGAAAGTATAATAAACCGAACTTCAATGGCCATTACCCATATGCTTTCCATAGATTATGACCAATAACTTTTTTGTATTTGGGGCACATTCGAGTTGTATAATGTTCGGGGCCCTGATAACCTTTTTTTTTCATCCTTTTTCCTTGGTTTAAATAAAGTGTAAAGCCTCCTTTTTCTCTTTTAATAAATGCCGGGACTTATTAGTGAATGAACAACACAAGCATGCTTTTTCATTAATTGTAAGCATATTTTTCTGAAATGGGGTCAAAATGGCTGCTAACAGTTGGTCTCGTTAATAATCATTGTAGGGGAATTGACTTGTTGACATGGAGAGAGCTTCTAAAGGAGAAAGGAGAAGTGGCTGACCTGGAGAAATTTACTCAATTTGTGCATGGAAATCATTTTATCCCAAATACAGTCTTGGTCGACTGTACCGCAGACTCTAATGTTGCCAGCTGTTACCATGATTGGTTGCGGAGAGGAATTCATGTGATCACCCCAAACAAAAAGGCAAATTCTGGACCCCTGGATCAGGTAATGAAATTTTGTGTCTTTGGGATACGATCATTCATTCATCATCATAGTGATATAGAAGTCTGTTAGTCAGTGTTCTAAAATGCGCTAAGCGCTAGTCGGGTGGCGACCTAGCGCTGAACGCCTAGGGCGCCTAGGAAATTAACTGGAAATAGAGAATTATCATAATTAGGTTTAAGATTTGGTGTGATTTTGATAAATTAATTATAGGGAAATGTTGTTTGAGTAATGAGTAAGATTTATAGAGGGTCAATTTGATGAGAAAGTAACAAAAATTGAAGAAATTTGGGTTTATGTTTCAAATTTGGGTTTTTTGAAATTGACGAGTTAGAGAGTTAGTTTTGTAAAATTAAGGTTAGGGTTAGGATTAGGGTGTAAATCCGGCTGGAAAACAACTTCAATTTCAAATTCTGAGTCGGTCAACAGAAGTTGACCGTCGATTTTTGTGGCCAAAATTTGCCCGAATGGGCAGAAAATGCCGCCCATTCTGACGAGTGCCTGGCCCCAATGATTTGGGGTCAGGCTATGGCCGCCGAGCCTAAACGTGTCACTAGCCCGCACATTTTAGAACAATGCTCTTGGTTAGTGTTACTCTTTTTGGGGAAATGTACAATTTTCAAGATTTTGGAAATAAACCTGCGCGACAGATACATCTTCTTGACGCTCATATCAACCTACTGCTGGGGCGTTTTTGATGAACTATATATCCTTGTCCACATTACCGTTAATTTAGACAAGGACAATTTTTAGGACTTGGTAATAGTTCTTTTATTCAATTATTCACCCTGTTGAATTTTTTCTGATCCTCCTGTTGGGAGATTTATTGATTTCTGTGTAAATCCAGTATTTAAAGCTGAGAGCTCTTCAACGGAAATCCTACACACATTACTTCTATGAAGCAACTGTTGGAGCTGGTCTTCCAATTATCAGCACATTAAGGGGTCTGCTTGAAACCGGGGACAAGATATTGCGCATTGAAGGCATTTTCAGGTTGATCTATGTACTGGTTCATTTCGAAAATAACCCATGTGGAGGAAAAAGCTGAAATATTAATATGTTTGTGTAGCACTGAAATTATTTTTCCTTGAGCTACATCATGCATCTTCTGACACAGGCCTTCACCTGCGTGTTTTTTTGTTGCAGTGGGACTTTGAGTTATCTTTTTAACAACTTTGCAGGCACAAGATCATTCAGTGAGGTAGTGGCGGAAGCAAAAGAAGCTGGTTATACTGAACCTGATCCAAGAGATGATCTATCTGGAACAGATGTTGCCAGAAAGGTATGTGTGCAGTAATTTGTTATGTTATTTAAAGGGCGCAACAATTCTGTGTTTGTAATTGACATAATGTTGGTGAATGAGCTTGGTAGCCTTTATGTCAAATTTTTATAATCAGTCGTTATGGAGTGGCAAACATCACTGCTTTGCAAATCTGGTCCCCGTCAAATTGTTGCGGCCGGCTATTTCCAATTAACGTGCAGCATATATGAAGGCATGTCATACATTTTGAATGGGCAGAGAAACTGACTACAACTGTTGATGATTCCATATCCATTTTCAATTTATTCCCATGGCTCAATGCTGAATGCAAGTGGACAGGAATCAGACTAAAAAGACTTTCTTTCTGCAGGTTATAATTCTTGCCCGAGAATCTGGTCTTAAGCTGGAACTTACTGATCTCCCTGTTCGAAGTCTTGTGCCAGAACCATTAAAAGTAAGAAATCAGTTTTTCTCAATCCAACATTCCACTGAGGGTCAAGTTCATCGCTAATGTAATTTTTTATTTTTTGCTACAGGCTTGTGCATCTGCAGAAGAATTTATGAAGCATTTACCACAATTTGACGAAGAATTGGCCAAGCAAAGACAAGAGGCCGAGGATGCAGAGGAAGTGAGTTTTTGTTTAGACACTTTTGCTAGTTTTAACTTCTAGTAGAGTTATAGTAGATTCTGATCTTCTAATTACAATACCATTTTCAATAGTGTTACGAGATCATGTTATTGTTTCAAATATGTGTTTTATTAGGTCCTGAGATACGTCGGGGTGGTAGATGCTATCAACAAAGAGGGGCGTGTAGAGTTGCGAAGATACAAGAAAGATCATCCATTTGCACAGCTCTCTGGTTCCGATAACATCATTGCTTTCACAACAACACGGTACAAGGAACAGCCACTTATCGTCCGTGGACCTGGTGCCGGAGCTCAAGTCACAGCCGGTGGAATCTTCAGCGACATATTGCGGCTGGCCTCGTATCTTGGGGCCCCGTCATAGTGTACCAATTTATGTGCCTGCCGTCTTCATTTGTTGGTTTTTTCGAGGCATTAGCTTTAGTAGTTTTATCTTCTGACTGATGACACTTTTGAGTTTGTATTCATGTATCTTAGTTTACGTCTTGAAATAAAGAACAAAGTTACTTTCAAATATTTAGTTATTATCGTGGCTTGAAATAGGAATCATTTTAGATTTAGTTCTGCATCTTTGTGTTTGTTTGTTTGTTTTTAAAAAAACAAGGGTTATGCCTCATATATTAAGATATTTCCATATTCTATTTATAACGGGAGACTTTACATTATGTATGGACTATTTTTTGATTGATAGATATTGATATCCATAATTGTCTGATATCAATTGGTAGATATTGATATTCGTAATTTTCTGATATCCATTATGGATATCTAATTTTTTTTACTAAATCGGTCAGGGCACTTAATTTTGGGCATTGAAAGTGAATCTAGAAATCATAAAATAAAGCTGCATATATCATGAACTTCCTTAGATCTTATTTATAGTGGGAATTTTGTGCACTGATACGATCTTTATATAATACTGTGGGTTGTGTGAAGATCATATCTTGAATTTCTTTCTTTGCCATACACAAGTAAATTATCTCTTGCCTCTCTTTTCTTGCATTTGCAATCTTGTTAGGTTGTTATTGAACAAATTTTGATCTTTTTGTTAGGTGATAAATAGATGATTTTGCATGGCTAATCATATTTAAAAAACTAATGTTTGCTAGGTTGAGGAGAAGGGCTTAAATGTGAGACAGGTGATAGAATTGGAACCATTGTGAATGAAAGGGTATCCCCTCTGGTGTTACCATCACACGCTTAAACAGGAACACATCAATGGTGTTTACTTAAGGGTAATGAGAATGTAGGAATGAAAATCATTTCCAATAAAATTGTTTACTTCCTAAAATTGAATAAAAATGAGAATGGTAAAGAGAGTGGGCCCACATATTTGGGAATGAGGAATGAGAATTCCATTCTCACCACCCCACATGGGATTATTGACAGGAAATTACAATATTACCCCTAAGATAATTAATTAATATTAATTTATAAATAATAATTTAATAAAAGAATATATTAATATTTAGTAATTTAATACATTAATAATTAATTAATAAAGTAATACTTAATTTATAAATAATAAATAAAATTAATAATAATTAATAATAAAAGAATATTTAATATTTTAATAAAAGAATAATTAAATATTGAGTAATTTAATAATAATTAATAAATAATAAATTAATATATAATTATAACTAAGGGTATTTTGTAACTTTTTAACAATTCATTCCGATTACTGGACAAAGTAAACACATCAATGGTAATATTATTTTATTCTGATTCCGATTTCTACAGTTAAGTAAACAACTTATTCTGATTCCGATTTACCATTCTCATTCCAACTCATTCTGATTCCATTTCATTCCGATTACGAGTACGTAAACACACCATAAATTCTTAGAAAGCAATTCTGCTAAACTTACGTTCTTTGCAGCATTGAAGCACAGAAACACAGTGGCGAAATCGTGATTTTATTTTGACGGGATCGAAAAGAAAGAAACTAAAAGTTGATTATGCTAATTCATTAGATTGAAACTAAATAATGTTTAGTGATATATATATATATATATATATATATATATATATATATATATATATATATATATATATATATACCCAATAATATATAATGTAGTCCACAATTACAACATAGCTCGTAATTGACATTGGGAAGTGTCACTACTAGATATATATTATCAAATAAAGTTCATGGTCAAGATTTACTAACACGGGTCGGTTATTAAAATCCGCTGAGACCAGTACATGTCATATATCGGACTTGGTCTGATGGCTTATCCCAATGAACCATGAGTCTCGAGAGACTTGTATAGACATGTAGGTGTTTATATCGGATAAACACTGAACGACTCACCAAAAATTACCTAATAGATGATACACCAACGTCAATAAGAATCTTCTCGGGTTCAGTATCATGGTGATTCTTTGACTTGAGATACCATTGTGGATCTATGAGCCACCTCCACACTTAGATGTCAGTCACGTCACTGATCTATTAAGATCAGACCTCCGCCTGTTCGTTGGGTGTGGACTCATGCTCATGATATCTTATGTGTATCAAGATAGTATCTGTCAGTCCTGTGTACATGACATATGTATTCATTATATGATTAGCAATCTGTTAAATCCATGGCAATGATATACTTCAGAAGTAAGTTCTGAGTGTTATTTAGAAGATTGTTAATAGATACATCAACAAGATTATACCTATAGATATTTGACGTTAATATCTATATCTCTGGGATAATCTGAATATCTGTGACGAAGGGATTATACGTATGCAATGAACTCGACATGTATGATTCAGCGAGTTTATCCGTGGTCGTCATAATTTACGGGTGGGTGAATTATGGACAAGAAATTGGATTTCGTGACGGATATGTCTGAATCTAGAGAGTCTCACTAATGAAATATACTCATAGAGCAATATGGCAACTTTTATGAATAATGGAGAATATTTATAAATCGTTTAACCGTTAAACGAAAAATATGTGCAAAGGGACCTAATAGTCATTTCTTGATTAATGTGTATTTATATTTAATATTTAATTTTATTAAATACACATTAATTAAATGTCAAATTGAGATATTTGACATATATCATCAATATATGTATTTTGATTATTTAATGTAAATATAATATATATATATATATATATATATACCCAATAATATATAATGTAGTCCACAATTACAACATAGCTCGTAATTGACATTGGGAAGTGTCACTACTAGATATATATTATCAAATAAAGTTCATGGTCAAGATTTACTAACACGGGTCGGTTATTAAAATCCGCTGAGACCAGTACATGCCGTATATCGGACTTGGTCTGATGGCTTATCCCAATGAACCATGAATCTCGAGAGACTCGTATAGACATGTAGGAGTTTATATCGGATAAACACTGAACGACTCACCAAAAATTACCTAATAGATGGTACACCAACGTCAATAAGAATCTTCTCGGGTTCAGTATCATGATGATTCTTTGACTTGAGATACCATTGTGGATCTATGAGTCACCTCCACACTTAGATGTCAGTCACGTCACTGATCTATTAAGATCAGACCTTCGCCTGTTTGTTGGGTGTGGACTCATGCTCATGATATCTTATGTGTATCAAGATAGTATCCGTCAGTCCTGTGTGCTGTGTACATGACATATGTATTCATTATATGATTAGCAATCTGTTAAATCCATGGCAATGGTATACTTCAGAAGTAAGTTCTGAGTGTTATTTAGAAGATTGTTAATAGATACGTCAACAAGATTATACCTATAGATATTTGACGTTAATATCTATATCTCTAGGATAATCTGAATATCTGTGACGAAGGGATTATACGTATGCAATGAACTCGACCTGTATGATTCAGCGAGTTTATCCGTGGTCGTCATAATTTACGGGTGGGTGAATTATGGACACGAAATTGGATTTCGTGACGGATATGTCTGAATCTAGAGAGTCCCACTAATGAAATATACTCATAGAGCAATATGGCAACTTTTATGAATAATGGAGAATATTTATAAATCATTTAACCGTTAAGCGAAAAATATGTGCAAAGGGACATAATAGTCATTTCTTGATCAATGTGTATTTATATTTAATATTTAATTTTATTAAATACACATTAATTAAATGTCAAATTGAGATATTTGACATATATCATCAATATATGTATTTTGATTATTTAATGTAAATATAATATATATATTTAAGATATTTGTACTTTATTATTTAAATGTTAAATGATTAAAGTAATTATTTTGTAAATATCTTATGTCATGATTAATGGTTAGGAAATGAAATGTTTTGGTTGGATACACTTGTTGATTTACCTTTTGGTAATAGTTACCAAATGGAACAAGTAACTTAGCTTTAATGAAATTGAAACAAAAAATAAAAAAATTGTTTTATTTTTCCTTTGCTATTCTCGGCAATTTGAAGGGAAATATAAAAAGGTTTTTGTTTCATTTTATTTCAACAACACAAGTTACCTAAATTATTACAAGTAAAGTTTGGGAGAAAAACTTGAAGAACAAAGGAACAAAGGAAATAGCTTAAGGAAAATTGGATTTTGTAAGTATTTTCTAACTTTCTTCAACTAGAAAAATATTTCTATGTTTCTAAGCTTCAACATATGTTGCTTAGAATTTTCTCTACTCTTTAATTATGTAATTAAATTGGTTTGAGACTTGTTGGAAAGATGATTGAATGTTTATTAACAAAGTATGCTTATAATTTGTTATTAAGCATTATTTTGATTAATTTGTAATCAAGTTGCCATTCTAGAGTTTTAAGGCCACTCATTTATGACCTAAAATTGTTCTTGGGTTATTTAAAGTGGTGAGACTTGTTTGGTGTGTTAAAGAATTGATTGAAGTATTAAATTTATCCAATTTAGTGTAAATTTATTAATTGGAGTAATTTTGTAAATTAGGGTTCTTAACCTATTCCAATTTTGGGGATTTTCATATATGTGATATATTATGGTGTCTATATGATGCATATTAAATTTGGGATTGATTGGATTTGTTCTTGACTTGTTTTGAACAAGATTGGACTGAATTACAAAATTTGGAAACCTTTGGGGCTTCTCGGTAATTTTGGAATTTAGTGGGGATTTTGTTGTAATTTATATTTTGATGTGTTGGACAAGTTGAAAATCATTTTAGAACTGATTTTGAATCATCCAAAATTATATTTGATAATTTGAGAACTAAAATGAAGACAATGTAAATTTTATGGGTCAAACAATAATTTTCAAGAAATATGGTTTCTTGGGTAAAATTTTAGTTTTTAAGTATTGAGTAGTTAAAATAAATAATTTTATTTTAATTACCTAGGAAAAATAATTACCGAAAATTATTTTGGAGTTAAAATATGCGAAAACGGTGAAAAACGGCGTTACCGGGTAACGGCTGTCCAAACATTGAGTTGTTCATTGTTTAGGCAGCCCACGAATTGTCCAAATATTTTTGGGGCTGACATGGGCAGCCTCCATGTGCATTGTTCGATCAATTTGGTCGGTAACACGTTTTATGCTGTTTTGTGGAAAAATATTTTCGTAAAAGTTTCGTGGTGCTTCTATATTATTTATGTCATTATTTGATATCGAATAAATATGTTTAGGTGAAATATTAATGAATTATAATATTGGATATTGAATAATTTATTCGTAAGTTTAAAAAATTTTAAACTACGATTTCACCCGAACCGCGCTTCTTCTGCTGCGCCGCCCTGATAAAACCCCAACAAAATGGTATCAGAGCGAGTCTGATTCTGAACCCATGATATGATTAGCCATTTAAATTCGATATTTAATATACTCTTTACTTTTCTCATTCATTTATTTATTTAATTTTATTAAATAAAGTGAATTACATCTTTTAGGAAAATCTCCGTTAAAAAAGGTTTTATAAAGTGACTAGTATTAGGAATACTTGTTTCTTCGTCCGTCTTGTCATTACGGATATGAATGATTTCATGATGCTATAGCTGTATCGTGCCAAAGCTGTATAGTTATGGTTGAAGGTAGTTCATTGCGCCGGTAAAACTTACATGAAAAGAGAGAAATTCAAGTGAAAGTGGAAATTCTGAACGTGCCAAAGCTGTCACGACTACATCAGTAGCTTGAGTTTATCATTTACAAGTGAAGCCTTAATACGCCTCCTGTGAACATGCCAAAGTTGTCACAACGAGAAACGATCAGGAAAAAAATCAGGAGTCACAGCGAGTGTGATTGACAATGAGTTGTCTACCCGTGAATACATGTAGGCGAGAACGTGCTAAAACTGTGAGTCAGAGTATATTTATCGGATCCACTTCCCATTATGAAATTCAATTTAATTATTGAATTCTCATTTTCCGTTGGAGATTACGGTATTACGTAAAGTAGTGGGAAACATTGCTAGGTTAAGAATCCATAACTAATGCAGTGTGTAATATTATGAAAATGATCGCTTATGTTTTTTCCTTATTCTATTATTTAGATAGAATTAAAATTTTATCCTCTGCATGCATATTTTATATATATTTTTTGACTTCACTTATGGTTGTAGAATTCTAGAACAAGTTCTAGATTATAATAGAATATGATATAATCATTATAGAGAGAATAGTTTATTATGCAGTAAAAGATTGACATGAATTGGTTCATGTCTTAAGATTCTTCACTGGCATTAAGAAAACCCCAATAGGTATTTGTTTACGTGATAAAGACATTTATTGTCTTTAGTGACATTTAGAGGTCACATGTCTGACACTATTTGCTTTTCAATTATTTGCAAATGTTGTAAATAGTTGAAGGTATATAATAAAACTAAAGAAAGAAGATGTGTATAGTTGTGTGTAGAAAATATCGATTTCCACGATACGAAAACTATAGGTATTGGATACAAAATCTCATCTCTAGTTGTTTAAAATATTGTTAAATGATTGTTTCGATATTTGATATCAGAACTTGCGACTATTGGATAGTTACTTATTCTCTATAAATAATTATTACATATTTTAATATAACTAGTAGTGTCATTGACAAATAGATAAACATTAAGAAAAATATTCGGTTAATTAAATAACTTAGAACACTGTTTTATGAGATTTTATCACTTAAATATTATATGCTTATTCCATATGGTAAAGGATGGTATGATACTAGATCACACCACATATCCTTATCCATTTAATAAATATTGTATTCGGGAAGGTGATTAAATCTCATTTAACTAATGATTATCTTTGGACCATAAAATTTATTAAACCGATACATTGGATGTATGTACTTTAATGAGTTGTAAATTTCTTAAGGTAGTTTTCTTTATTTCGTTACTTAGTGAATGAATCGTCGTGACTTAGTTAGGTGTTTCTGATGAAGTGGAGATAGAATATTTTGATTGGTTCAAAGATATTCGATCCGAAGTTTTAAGAACTGTATCTTTAAAATTCATCGCGAGTCTTTGAATTGTTCAAAGATGTTTGATATGATCAAACATATGAATTTATGGTAATTAGTTGTAAGGTTATTGAATGGATATGATTCTTACTCAATATAATTCTTCCACGATTCTATATTGATGAAATTAGTAAGTGGGAATAATCGAATCTTATATATGATTTGATTTGTTTGATATTGAGTGTTGCCGAATTAGTTTCAATACTGTTGGTGATATGCTCCAGTAACACTAATTCATCATTTTAATTAATGTTCCATTAGTTTATAGAGTTGCGTATATGATATGTATAGGTAGAAAATTCGAATCTTGAAATATTTAAGATTTGAATCTTTCTTTTGTATAATGGTTATATAATTAATAGGACTTGCGCCTCAGAGGTACAAATAAAATTTTATCATTTATTCTATTTAATTGAATATTGTATTCTATTTGATAGAATATCTTTTCTATGATCTCGAATAATAAAATTATTTTATTACTTTGAGTGTAACATTGGATGTTGACCATTGTAGAAAAGACTTGACTTATTGAAGTCAAATGTGAGAGTGATAAACTATAAAATGGAACTACATAATTAATAAGATGAAATACCCTTTAATTACTTCCATATAAGTTCAATAGGATGTCAGAATCATTTGCAAAGTATTGATACTTAATGGTTCTGTTGTTTTATTATCAAAGAAATTTATCTTATAACTTATAATGGGAACAATATTTGATATCGATTCCAAA
This sequence comes from Zanthoxylum bungeanum, assembly GCA_019454045.1. Classification (NCBI taxonomy): domain Eukaryota; kingdom Viridiplantae; phylum Streptophyta; class Magnoliopsida; order Sapindales; family Rutaceae; genus Zanthoxylum; species Zanthoxylum bungeanum. The sequence goes on from SKCR01007202.1 coordinate 60,508, forward strand.
AATTAGTATTAAACCATAGATCTAAGATTGTTCATAGCTTACTACGATCAAGTTTGGAATTTGATTGAGCTTTCATTATGAATCGTTCATAAAATGTGGAAATGATTTACGCAGCAAAAACACAGTGAGCTTATTAAAGGTTTGACCTTTATAGTATGACAATGAGAAAAGTTATACTCAGCGATCTATTGTAGATTCTGAGGAAACTTGTCTCTAATCACACTAATTAAATAATTAAAGATTTGTTGGTTAATGTTAATATTAAACTGTATATTTTAGCTAGAAATACAAAGTGGCGTTTCTGAATGGTTTCTTCAGATAAGAGATCCATTCTGATTTCTTAGTTTGAAGAGTTCATTTTGGAATAGCCCTGGAGTTTGTATTATGCTAAGATTACAATTTGATATATTAGCTTATAGAGCCAATTGTAGACTCAGATGAGCTTTCTGGAAATTTGTGTTTTCTAATTTTGATATCAGTCAGATTGTCTGCTTTTATCAAAGCATAAAGAATACATATGAGATAGAAAGGTTAGTGGGAGCGTACAAATTTCTTTCTAGTGTTTTACATCATAATGACATTATCATTATTAAGGTAATAATGAGATGTTTATTAGGTAAAAGATTTATCTGGGTCTTATTTTCTCCGTGAAAACAGTGATAATGGTCTCTATTATATTCGATATAAAGTTTTATATATGATATAAAACTAAGAGACTTGAGAGATGCTCTCATCAGTCGTATGATCTAATAAAGAACACAGTGAGACTATTTGTGTGATATTTAGTATAACTGTTTAACAGTTAGTGTGACTATAATATATAATATTCATCTTTCGTAAATGATGATTCCTTTGTCGAAAGAGAAATTGATTAGAATGTCTAGTCAATCTTATGCATCATAGGATGATGGCATAATGAATACTATATTAAGTGCGATTAGAGATATCAATTTAATCATAATTGTTACGAGTTATTTTGATACCATCTAGACCACATGATGTGTCTTGAAACATGTTCTTTATTATCTTTGAGATATTAAGAGTGTGTTTCTTATTAGTGGAGAATAAAGTTCGCAACCATTACGGTCAGATTACTTTTGAGTCTAATTATGACATTAGACAATTTACGTCATAAATTGTCAGAAAAGATGCAGTGAGAGTGTCATAGATGATTCTATTGTGAGAGTGGAATTAGTTGCAACTTATGAAATATTGACTTATGGAGTTGCATAATGACCTTTTAGATTAGAAGTTTGATATTAGTGTTGTGTTTGCGATTGTCTGCATAGTATTTTGGATTTGATTCGTAAATACTTAGACAAATTAATAGTGAAGCACAATATTGATATGACATCTGAGTCATATTGATGTAGAACTTAGTTTCTACAGAATATGAATGATGTTGGCTAAGGGAAATAATTGTGTTTGTTGGACAAACTCAATATGTCATAGTAGAATACTTGTTGTTGCCTACCTTTTGAGTGATAGGTGGGTTCTTGAGGGCCATACGTATGTGATACACATTAAGACGTATATATGATACTCTGGATTGGCACTAAAGCAAGTGGAAGAAATTGTTAGGTTTGGTGCTCGAAGCGCTAATCCGGATCGTATTTATGTCTGATTCATGAATACGGGCAATACCTTTTTCCATAATATTACTTATTTATGGTTGCACCTCTTGTATTTTATTATATATATTTGATCTAATTCATTAGATTGAAACTAAATCATGTTTAATGATATATATATATATATATATATATTAGACAAAGACCCGATAATATATAATGTAGTGCGTAATTACAACGTAGCTTGTAATTGACATCGGGAAGTGTCATTACTAGATATATATTATCAAATAAAGTTTCTTATCAAGATTTACTAACACGGGTCGTTTAGAAAAATCCACTGAGACCAATACATGTCGTATATCGAACTTGGTCCGATGGCTTATCCCAATGAACCATGAGTCTCGAGAGACTCGTATAGACATATAAGTGTTTATATCAGATAAACATTAAACGACTCACCGAAGATTACCTAATAGGTGGTACACCAACGTCAATAGGAATCTTCTCGGGTTGAGTAGCATGGTGATTCTTTGACTTGAGATACCACTATGGATATATGAGTTATCCTCCACACTTAGATGGCAGTCACATCATCGATCTATTAAGATCAGACCTCCGCATGTTCGTTGTGTGTGGACTCATGCTCATGATATCTTGTGTATATCATGATAAGATTCGCCAGTCCTGTGTACAGGGCATATGTATGCATTATATGATTAAAAATATGTTAAATCCATGGTCATGGTATACTTCGGAAGTAAGTTCCGAGTGTTATTTAGAAGATTGCTAATAGATACGTCAACAGGATTATACCTATAGAGATTTGACGTTAATATATATATATCTCTGGGATAATCGGATACATGTGATGAGGGGATTATACGTATGCAATGACCTCGACCTGTATGACTCAACGAGTTTATTTGTGGTCGTCATAATTTACAGGTGGGTGAATTATGAACACGAAATTGGATTCCATGAGGGATATGCCTGAATCTAGAGAGTCTCACTAATGAAATATACTCATAGAGCATTAGGGAAACTTTTATAAATAATGGAGAATATTTATAAATCATTTAACCGTTAAATGAAAAATACATGCAAATGGACCTAATGGTCATTTCCTAATTAATGTGTATTTATATTTAATATTTGATTTTATTAAATACACATTAATTAAATGTCAAATTGAGATATTTGACATATATCATTAATATATGTATTTTGATTATTTAATGTAAATATAATACATATATTTAAGATATTTGTATTTTATTATTTAATTATTTAATTGTTAAATGATTAAAGTAATTGTTAATAAATATCTTATTTCATGATTAATTGTTAGGAAATGACATGTTTTGGTTGGATACACTTGTTGATTTACCTTTTGGTAATAGTTAACAAATGGAACAAGTAACTTAGCTTTAATGAAATTGAAACAAAAAATAAAAAAATTGTTTTATTTTTCCTTTGCTATTCTCGGCAATTTGAAGGGAAATATAAAAAGGTTTTTGTTTCATTTTATTTCAATAACACAAGTTACCTAAATTATTACAAGTAAAGTTTGGGAGAAAAACTTGAAGAACAAAGGAACAAAGGAAAAAGCTTAAGGAAAATTGGATTTTGTAAGTATTTTCCAACTTTCTTCAACTAGAAAAATGTTTATATGTTTATATGTTTCTAAGATTCAACATGCGTTGCTTAGAATTTTCTCTACTCTTTAAGTATGTAATTAAATTGGTTTGAGACTTGTTGGAAAGATGTTTGCATGTTTATCAACAAAGTATGCTTATAATTGATTATTAAGTATTGATTAATTAGTAATCAAGTTGTCATTCTAGAGTTTTAAGGCCATTCACTTATGACTTAGAATTGTTCTTGGGTTATTTCAAGTGGTGAGACTTGTTTGGTGTGTTAATGAATTGATTGAAGTATTGAATTTATCCAATTTAGTGTAAATTGATTAATTGAAGTAATTTATGAAATTAGGGTTATTAACATATTCCAATTTTGGGGATTTTCATATATGTGATAAATTATGGTGTGTATATGATGCATATTAAATTTGGGATTGATTGGAGTTGATCTTGACTTGTTTTGAACAAGATTGGACTAAATTATAAAATTTGGAAACCTTTGGGGCTTCTCGTCAATTTTGGAATTTAATGGGAATTTTGTTGTAATTTATATTTTGATGTGTTGGACACGTTGAAAATCATTTTAGAACTGATTTTGAATCATCCAAAATTGGGTCAAACGATAATTTTCAAGAAATATGATTTCTTAGATAAAATTTTAGTTTTTAAGTATTGAGTAATTAAAATAAATAAGTTTATTTTAATGGCCCAAGAAAAATAATTACCAGAAATTATTTCGGAGTGAAAATACACGAAAACATTGAAAAACGGCGTTACCGGGTAACGACTGTCCAAACACTAAATTGGTCATTGTTCGGGCTGTCCACGAACTGTCCAAATATTTTTGGGGCTAACCTGGGCAGCCTCCATGTGCATTGGTCGGTCGGTTCGGTCGGAAACGTGTTTTATGCTATTTAATGGAAAAATATTTTCGTAAAGTTTCGCGGTGTTTCTATATTGTTTATGTCGTTATTTGATATCGAATAAATATGATTAGGTGAAATATGAATGAAATATTAATATTGAATATTCAATAATTTATTCATAAGCTTAAAAAAAATTAAACTACGATTTTGCTCGACCGCGCTTCTTCCGCTGCGCTTCCCTGATAAAACTCCAATAGTGTGTATGTAACTCAGAGTTTGCACGTTCGAAGAATTTTGAGATTAAGGTTTCTGATTCGTATCAGGTACGTTTCCGAGATTGTATATCCAATATGGATGTCAATCATTCGAAGGGTTATTCGTAAAAATGATTTTGTGCTTGACTTGTTTTTAAAGAAAATATTTAAAATTTTCCGATTTGATGATATTTCAAATATTTTGAGAAATTAAAATGTTGTTTTAAAGTTTGGATTTGGTATTAAAGAAGTCTTATGAACTTAGTATATGGATCAAAATTATGCATGTATTTTGGAAAGTCGTCATGTTTAAGAAAAGTAAAGAACAATACAAAGTTTAAAGGTTTTCTGACAAACAACTACATATATGTGTGTGTGTATTTATATATATGTGTGTGTGTGTGTTTATTCATACTAAACCTGAAATTTATCTTTGTTATTCTTGATGTGTGTGGTTACTTATTGAGTTTTATAACTCACACCACATCAGTTTGCTAGTTTTGCAGGTTGGCAGCCAGATCGGTCAGCCATCAAGTTTTGGATGCTTAAGCTCGAGAAGAGAGATCACCCGAGTTGCAGTCACTCAGTCTAGTGTCATGGGAAATATATGTGTATAGAATGTCTGTGTCTTTTGATTTTGTATTGTATCGCACAAAACATGTGTTATATATGTGTAAATGAAATATTTGAATTGTATATGTTTGGTGGGCATAAAGCCCTTATGTATTGATGTTATCAATTTTAGTATGTGTTATGTCCGTTTTCTGTTGGGTTTTGAGGTTCAAATAGATGGATTATTCATGTCTCATATCGATAGTGTCCTACCTCTGGCGGGATGTTACAATAAACACATAAATTGGGTAAATTTTTTAATTAAATTCTAATTTTTCCAATTTTTTTTGTCTAATTCTGCAACTGTAGAAACTTATTTCCGAAATATTATGTAACTTATTATTTTTTATTAATTGGTCGGAAACATTAAATGTTTTTGTGTCTCCTTCATTTCAGAAATATAAAGAGTAATGGGATATTTTTTTTGGAGGCGAGTTTTTAAAATATAGTAGATTTAAGATTCTAATTTTATATTAAATTTTGTACATGAGCTAGTCGCTTGTGTTGACTTCCCTTATGACTACCTCTCAGTGCTCATTAGAGACTTGTAAATGATATTTTATGTAAAATTAAGGGTCTTCAGTGATATATATATATATAATTCTTTTTAGTTGACTCACTTAAAAAGTTTTATGTAAGCCTCCGGATTTGGACTTTGTTCTTTTTACCTATACTAATGAGGCAAACTCTTATGATTTGTCATTTGTCTATCCCAAATTCAACGGTTTCTAAAGGCTTGCAATAAATCATGATAAATGTTTGTTTTGTTTTTTTTGTTTTGTTTTGTTTTGTTTTTTTTTTGTTTTTGGCTATCATCATATTAGTATTTGGCAAATTAGAAAGTAATAAATGAGTAAAAAAAATAATGGTAATAAAATTTTATTATTATATTTTTACTAAATTTTATATTTTACTACGTTTCTGTAAATAAAAAATATAATAAAATATAAAATCTTTTTTTATGAAATATAGTAATATATATATATATATATATATATATATATATATATATATATATATATATATATATCTCGCTATAATTGTTTTTATATCCAATAGATTGGATTGAGATAAATATATTAAAAGGCAAAAAAAAAAAAGACCATAACTTTCCTCAATGTCAACACAAATTACATCTCAAGCTAACAAGACTTCTTTGTCATTTCTCATAGCTATTAGCTTTTGTCCCTCTATCACATATTCTTTCTGTTGCATTTTATAAATATTTAATTTAAAAGAGAATACCAACAATTTGAAGAATAAAATAGTTTCTAATTTTGAAGATTTCATGACCGAAATGGATGAAACATCCGGAAGTGTGTTTTGTGTAATTATTAAAGACATTTTCAAAGCAAAAAATAAATAAATAAATAAATAATAAAAATAGTAAAGCTCCCACCAAACATGATAGCAATTAATAATGTATTTGGTGGAGTAATTAGTGGAGCAATTAAAAATGGATTTGGTGGATGCAAAATTTTGCTTATAAATACCAAGCTATTTCATTTGTAAATGCATACTTTATTCTTTGAAATTCCTTAAGAATAAATAAGAAGATTGTATCTTGTTTGTTTATTTACAGCTTTCAGTAATTAATTTCCACTTTCGCACTTTCTTTTCTTTACTTTTCAATTTTTACTTTCCGCAATTTACTTTTACGCACAATACTTTCCTTTCTTTACTTTTTCAGTTTTTACTTTTCAAGCAATGAAAAGGTAACTCCCCCTTGCTGGGGTAAAATGTAAAGCTTTTATTATTGCTATTTAGATTAATCTCCCCTAATTATAATATAATAACTATTTAAAATCTGACTTAACGAGTATATTGCCATATTGGTCTGTTGGTAGTTAATTATAAATTGATTTTAACCTGACTAAGCATGGATACTGCCTTGTTGGTCGGTTGGTAATTAATTATTAATTTGACTTAATCAGGATACCGCCCATATGGCCGGTTGGTAATTATCACGCAAAGTTAATATATTATATTAAGGGAGATATCTAAAATAGTAGTAATAAAAGTGGATTCTCTAACCCCAAGCATTTTCTTTTATGTACTTTTACTTTATTTACTTTCAGCATTTAATTTCCAGTAATTAATTTCCAGCATTTACTTTATGTCTTTTCTTTTATTTAAGTTTTTACTACCCGTAAATATTTATCGTAACTAAGCCAGTTATATGGGGTTGTGATGGAATCTAATGTCACCGGTTTATAAGGGGTTAAATTACAGTTTGTGTAATATAAAGGTTTATTTATTGAACCTTAATCCTAATGTTTTTTATTAACTGGCCATTAATAAAATTGAACTGGTAAACTTAAAATGAACTTGGAAAAGAGATTTTAGGTTAAAGACCTTAGACTCAATAGCCCACGATCTTCCTTGAGGATAAATAACCCTTTAATAGATTTCCTTACATGATATAAATATACTTGTCGGGCGAGGGTAGCCATAATTGGAACTTAATCTTAATGAATTCAGATAACTTGGTTAACATAGGAATATGATTAATTGGGTTATACTGGGTATTTGTATTTGACCATCGGAAGAGGATTTTACATAATTTCGTGTTCCAGGTTAATAAACCAATATATTACACAAACGTAAAATAACAATTTTATCTTTTAAAAAGATATTGGAAGGATTCACAACCCTGGATAGTTTTATAAATTTGAATTTTCTTCAATCTAATTTCAAGCAATTTATTTACTTGTTTTAATTTTAAAGTCACCACCCAATAAAACAATCAATCCATTAGATACTTATAAACATTTAACTTAATAAATTGATAACAAAAGGTTTTAAGTCCTCGTGGGATCGATACTTTTTACACTACTTGAACGATATGTGCGCTTGCATTATACGTGTGTGATTACGCCGGTTATACGCATAATGACAATACCATTAATAAGGTATAAAATAAAAATGTAGTTATTTTATTAATAATAATAAAATGTACAATTTGGATTGACACTCCAAGCACCAACTCCAACAAATTCCCACTTGCTTAGTGTCAATCTGGATGGTACTGCAGTCCAATCTCCTCCACAAGTTTATTGAATAACTTAGGAGGTAAGGCATTTGTAAGCGGATCTGCTATAATGTTTAGTCCTTGAACCTTCAAGACCACTATGTCTTTTCGTTCAATTATCTCTCAAATTACACGGTATTTCCTTTCCACGTGTTTAGACTTGGAATGCGCTCTCGGCTCCTTAGCCTGCGAAATGGCTCCACTATTATCAAAAAATAATAGGTTTAACTCTTTCAGGAAGTTCAACTAAGTCCCAGACTTGATTGTCATGTATTGAATCCATTTCGAATTTCATGGCTTCCTTACATTTTCCCGAATCAATATCCAATATCACTTCTTTATATGTAGTTGGATCTGTTTCCTTCAAGAGGAGAACATCAAGGCACATATCAGATGTTAAAAATAGTCTTTCAGGAGGCCTTGATATTCTATTCAACTTACGTAGAACCTGTGTTGTAGATCCTTCACCTAATTGGATCTCTGGTTCCATCTCAGGTTCCTTACTGTTGGTATCAAACTCATCAAGTTTAATCTCTCTAAAATTCCCACTTTCTCTCAAAATTTACTTTTCAAGAAAAGTGACAAAGCGAACAAAAAATACATTTTCGTTGCTCGGAATCGTAGAATTTATATCTCATGAAATTATCAGGATATCCAACGAACCTACATTTATGCCCTTTGGGTGCTAGTTTATCCTGTTGCGCAACTCTAACGTATATTGGACAACTCTAAATCTTTAAATGTCTAAGGCTTGGATTTCTACCAAACCATATCTGATATGGGGTTGTAGAAACAGCTTTTGATGGAACCATATTAAGTATGTGGGCATCAGTAAGTAAAGCGTAACCCCAAAGGTAATAAGGAAGATCTGTATAGCTCATCATGAATCGCACCATATCTATAAGTCCTCTTCTTCATCTCTGCGTCCTATTCTTCTTCATTTATTCATCCTCGTCTCCTTCATCTATTCGTCTTCTTCTTTTTCATCTCTCTGTCCTCTTTTTCTTTATGTCCGAGTCTTCTTCTTAATCCCTGAGTCTTCTTCATTTCTTCTTCCCCGTTGCTGTACGGGCCAATTTGGTCCAAGGTTAATTTCGACCTTTCGCCTCAGGCCCACTACTAAATACACCCCCGAAACCCCCTAACCGAACCCAAAGACATTGTGCAGGCCCAGGCTCGAAGAAACACCATACCCAAAGACCGATACCTGAACCCCTTTAAATGCCAACCCATGAAATGTCCAGACCCATAACTACCTGTAGACAACAGAACCTGTGCGACGCTGTTCTAGGCTCGCGGCCTAGTTGGGAGTACGGAATAGTCCGCGGAGGAACTAAACCGGAGATATAACATGGAGTCGCCACCCGGTGTGAACCGGGACAAAGATTTAAGGCCGCACTCACCCCTCGTAAGGGAAGACCTCAAACCGTTGGGTTCAGAATGGTCCCTTACTTATGTCACTTGTGATGATATAATTTGTGCAACGAATCAACCAAGTCTACTCAATAATCATGTTCAAGGGTACTTAGATCTAACATGCTTTCATCCAAATAACTCCACGTAATGTAACACAACGAGCATATTAAACCATTAAATCAACATGTATAAATCATTATCCAAACACATCATAAAATAATAACATGCATAAGGGACAACCTAAATATGCTTTAACAAATAAACAACAAAATAAATTAAACCATGCTTTAAATAATAAACGAATAACCTAAAGACTATAACATGCTCAAATACAAATTTGGATGAAACGAAATACATGTATCTTAAGTGATACGTGGCGTTGTATCCCGAGTGCAGACCATAATACCGTCCATTCGGAATCGGCTACGGAATTTACGTCCGGGTTTCCATCCGATATACCACAAAAGGAAATACATATCCCGCTCATCCAACAATCACATCATGTCTCAAACGACTCTCATGCGATAATATTCAAATTAAATAAACAAAATAAACAAAAGATAATAAATAAAAGGGTGCCCTCAGGTCTAACCTCTTTTGTCGTCTCTCGAAAGCGCGTTACACGGCCGTCGGAAGGTTTGACGTTCCACAACTTTCCCGGTTCACTAATCCAACGTGTTTCCTCGCTGTTTCACTGTTTGGGCTGCTGTTTTCACTCAGTTTCGCTACTGTTTTGTCTGTTTTTACTCGCGATTTCCGCTCGCCATTTTCAATTTACATTTCCTATGTTTTCTTCGCTTTTCGGGGATGGTATTTGGGTGCAATTTTCTCTCTTGGTTTCGGTTACTTTGGTCACTGTTTCTTGGTGCAATTTAGGGACTGTTTTGGTCTCGGTTTTAGGGCGTTTTTGCTTAGTGTTTCACGGTAATTGACTCATTTGTTAGGAGTGCCGCTACGTGAGTTGGGGCTAACCTTTTACGTGTGCATGGTATTGTGGCTGAAGGGTTCTGTTTTGTTTAGGTTGGGGGCAGTTTGGCGTGAGCTTGTGCGTGAAGAGCTGCGTGAAAGGTAGTGTAAGTGGTTGGGTGCAAGCTTTGGCGAGGTTAACGTGCTGTGCGAATGAGGGTCTGTTAGCGATGTGTGAGAGGCCGTTTGAGTTGTCAGTGACGAGAGTTGATGATGGGCAATCTTGCCGAGAGTGAGGTTGTGGCGTGATGGGGCTGCTTCGTGTGGGTTATTTGGTGTGATGAAAGGGGTGCTGTGAAGGGTTTATTAGGGTTTCACGGTCCAGGTTTGTGCACTGAGTGGCTGTCTGTGTTTGTTAGTGGTGGCAGCGTGGCAAGGTGGTGAGTAGAGAGCTGGCCACGCTTTAGGGTTCTGTTTTTGGTTTTGTTAAAAGGGGCTGTGAGTGATCCGTGAGGGCTGTTTGCTTTGTGTTTCAGGGGCTGGTTTCAGAGGCAGTTTGGGATCTGTCGAGTGTTTGGTCGGTCCATTGCCGAGAGTGAGAACAGTGGGGTGAAAGAGATGAGAGTCTTCTGAGGAGAGAGTCAAGGGATAGAGGGAGCCGTGAGGTAGTGCAGCGGGCTACTTATTATAGGGCTGAGGCGTGAGGTTTGTGAGGGTGAATGGGGAAGCAATGAGAAGGGGCTTGTGAGGCAGTGTGGGGAAGTGGCAGGGACGTGAGAGGAGAGGCTCGACAGTGTTTAGTAGCAAGCGACGTGGGTGAATGAGGGCAGGTGCTGAGTGTGTTGGCGTGAAGGTTGCAGATGGCGTGCAGGTTTATGGCGTGAAGAAGGGTTTCATTTGGTTTGCTGTGAGTTGTTGTTGCTTAGGGCGGTTACGTGAAGGGGGCTAGGGTTTGCGGTTAGTGGGCGTGAAGATGGAAGGCTTTTAGGTTTTTTTTCTCGTGAGAGGGGAGAGATGGAGGCGAGAGGGGTGTTGGTCGTGGATGAGGGTTAGTGGAGAGTGAGAGGGGCCGAGAGCATGTGCGTGCTAGGGTTTGTCGAATGGGCTGAGTTTGCTGGGTTGCTTTCTGAGTGATTATGGTATTCTTTTGGTTGCTGCCGTGGGTGAGTGAGGTGCTGAGAGGAGCTTTAGGGTTAGGGTTTATTTTTTATCTTTCTTTGTGTTTTGCCGAGGAAGAAGATCAGGGGCTGGTCGCTGCTGTGGTTGCTCTCTAGTGAAAGGGGTTGGTTTGATTGTGCTTGTTGCTGCCGTGAGTGGTGAAGAAAAGAGAGAGAGGAACCTATGGTTAGATTGTGTTATGTTTATAGTGATTCATTAGGGTTTGCATGGCTTTTAAAACGGAAAGAAATCAAGTGATTTAATTTGTGTTTAATTTTAATTATTAAGGCAAGAAATTATTTTATTTTGGTGTGTGATTTAATTAAAATTAGGAAGTGATTTATTTTAATTTTGGAATTTAGTTTAATTAGATTTTAATTAATTTAATTGGTTTTAATTTGATTTTAATTTAATTTTAATTATTTAACTTGTGAGGTGTGTTTTAAATGTTTTAATTATTTTGGATTGGGTTTGGTGTGTTTAAAAACAGAGGTCCAACAAGCGAACCCGAAGCGAAACAAGCGAGTTAAATCTGACAAAATGCTAATTTCCAACTTTACCCTTCCAACGTCCGTTTCCTGTGGCTTCCACAACTAAAGAGGTAGTGTCTCCATACGAGACTCATCATCGGGCCTTATATGCAAAAATACAGTGCCTACACTACCCTCATGACTGCCCATAACTGCCTTTTCATGACTTGACTGTTACAAGCACCCAAAACGTATAAACAATTATGGCATTCATGAGTCCCACTTGGAATCGCCTATAAGAGGAACCAAAGTCCATAAGAGAAGGGGCATGAAAGCTCTTCTACCCTTAGCTCAAGCAATATTCTCTCTATAGACCTCCTACCTACAGGCCACAAGGTAGCTCATATGAATCAAGGTAATCTCTAACCTTGCTCCTCCTTCAACGATATAATAGCTCACTTTCATCATTGACTTGAGTGTCAGAGTGCCCCCGGCACCCACCACACCGTGGGTAGTCTACTCCCGCTCACTCTACCTTGTTTTGCAGGATCGCTAGTGCCCTCAACCTACAAATTCTCGATTGTGGACCTCGGGCGAAAACTAGCATCCACAGTTGCTTCTCACCGATGCGTGAGGCTGCCGCTTCTCACCGCGTCGGTGTGAGGCGGCGTGAAGCAGCCGCCTCACTCACTGTGGTGCAAGAAATACCAAAATATCGCCAGAGGCAGACGCCTCAACGCGCCTTCACCGAGAGGCGGTGATGCGGCGCTTCGAGGCGCCGCCTCTCACCGTTTTTTAAACAATGCTTGTAATAATGTCAATAGTTCATTTGAGAGACATCGTTCTTTTTTTCCTTTATAAGGAAATGTCTCTTCAAAAAATGAATCAATTATCATGTTTGGATTAATGTCAGGAATCTCATATTTATGTACCAAGAATCGATACGCGCTATAATTTTTAGTCTTATTCTTACATTCTTAGGTTTAGGTATCATAACTTTAATGAGACTTCCCCCATACTTTCAAGTATTTGTAGGAATATGTGTGACCTACACAATTCATACGGTGTATTGTTTAATCTTTTGTGAGGTAGCTTGATTAGAATGTAGTTGGTGGAAAGTAAGGCTTCCTCCCACAAGTTTTGGGGTAATACAGAACTAGTTAACATGACATTCATCATTTCATTCAATATTCATTTTTTATGCTCTGTAATCCCGTTTTGTTGAGGTAAATAAGAAGCATTAATTTCATGAATAATTCCATGGTTAGAACAATATTTACATAATAGTGATACATATTCACCTCCTCTTATCTCTCCTGATTCTTTTGATCATTTTTCTTAGTTAATTTTCAACTTCATTATTATTGTGAATAAAGCTCTCAATGACTTCGTCTTTGTTTCTCAGTAAATATACATAACAGAACCTTGTGCTATCATCGATAAAAGTGATAAAGTAATTTTTACCGCCTCATATTTGCACAATATTCATATCACACACATCAGTGTGAATGAGTTCCAATTGTTTAAAACTTCGATATATGGAATGAAACGATGTTCTATTCAATTTTACTTCGACACACACTTCACATTTATGTTGGTTATTAATTGTAAATTTAGGTATAAGGTTCATTTTAATTAATCTATGCATTATATCATAGTTGACATGTCATAATCTACCTTGTCATATATTTTGTGACTTAATAATATAAGAAGAAGATGTAGCTTTATTATTATTAATATAATTGTGTCGATTGACAGTCATTACAACAAATTTAAAAAGGCCCTAAGTGAGGTATCATTTTCCTATAAAAACATCATTTTTGATAAAGACAAACTTCTCCGGAAAAAAAAAAAACTTAAAACTATTCTTTCTATAAAGGGAACCTGAAACTAAAATCTTCCAAATATCAGGAACATGAAAAACATTCTTCAATATGAGATCTTTCCCATATGTCATCTTTAGAACCATTGTGTTTTGTCCAATCAGTTTGGACATAGACGAGTTTCCTATGGTTAGATGATTGCCACTATTGACCTTTCGATTAGAGGAAAATATCTTACTGTTAGCATAAATATGACGAGTAATCCCGTGTCTACCCATCACTCTCTCGAGTTACCAACCAAGTTGATTTCTGTCACAACCACTGAAAGGTTCATCTATGAAATTTCTTCAGTCATCAGCTCATCTTCAGTGACATGAGCCTCATTTTTCTTTTTCTTTCCCTTGTCATGAGACTTCTCATTTCTATAGTCATTTGTCATGTGATTATTTTCCTACATATGTAAAACTTCTTGTTGACTTCTTGTTCATTAGGAAGAATCATCTTCATTGCTCTTTCTCTTTTTGCTCATTTTCCACCCTCAACGATGTCGGCCTTACACTCTAGATCTTGTAGCTAGTCTTCTTGGACTTTATGTTATCATCTTTGATTCACAATCGACAAGACTAATTTGTTTCTTCTTGTGTTTCAGATAACTCATGAAATCTTTCCATGATGGATTTCAATGATTGAGATAACCTGAAATGTCTCACAGAGTTTCATTCATTCATCCAAAATTTCATGAATGATCAGCTGTAAGTCACCAAACTGAAATATTATCGTCATTGAATCTACCGTTTTGTAGTCCAGGAATCTGCCAATGATAAATTTCTTTTGTTCGACATCTTTTATTTTATATGTTTCTCAATAGATTCCCAACGACTCTTTACAGAAGTCATGCCATGGTGTGTATTGTTCAAGGTATTGTCAAGACTGTCTAAAAGGTAGTTCTTACATAAGAAGTCACCTTAAAACCATGTCTTAACCTGTAGTTGCCAAACTACTCTAATTTCTCCCTCCATAGGACCCAGAGGAGTTTCTTTGGGAAACTTAGCCAACTGCAATGTAGTCAAGTAGAATAACATTTTACTCTGCCATTGTTTGAAGTTTGCTCCACTGAACTTATCTGATTTATCTCCATAAACAACTGGTATTGTGATGTTTTCACTAGTCATTTGTAACTGGAAAATCGAAACAGTTACCAATAAATCTTCAAAAGATATAATGATCAATTTTATGACTCGGTTTATGTGTTACATAAAAAATCCACTTGTTATTATTTTTGGATTGTAATAAAAATTACACCAAATAATACAAGTTCTCGAATTTGTGACTAAAATCTCTTATGATAGGTGGAAAAGGAAAATTCTCATAGGACAAATGAAGTCCGACGTAACCATGTAAATCTCCGCCCTCTTAGGCTCTTATCGCCTTGGTGTTAGAATTTCCTTAGTCACTTTCTCAATAGAAAATCTTAGGCATTCATTCTTTGTATTACACTTTAATTCTCAACTAAGTAAAATAAATTATATTACTAACATCAACCTTATCACTTCAAATTATTATGTTAAAGTGGGATAATTTGAACATACAAGTAATATCCAGGTTTATAATTTTATTATATGATTTTCCTAAATTAATATTTAATAACACAAGACATGAATTCATATATACGCATTCAAATTTACCACATATTAAATCTAATGCATGTGATAATTGGATTATTCTATAATTAACTTGTGTTTATATCATCAAGTTTCACAATTAAAATTTGTGTACAAGTTGATTAACTAGATAGTTGATAAATCATGGAAATTAAATCATGTATGTTATTTTCCAAAATTAATTCGAGTCTGAACTGACTTTTGTGTCATGTTCGTTCAGCTTTTCGAACGAATCCTTCCAGAAAATTTATGTTCGTGTAGTGTTTGCTACCATGTTCGACCGAACATGCAGAATAATGCACGTTTTCACGCGTTCAACAGGCGTTCGAATGCCAAGCGTAATTTACTTACTCTGAACACGTTTTTGAATTTTTTTTTCAATGCATGAATCATGCATAAAACAGAATGAACAACACAAATATGATAATAAGTTCTTAAGACTGTTGGCGGGATGTGTTGAATATCATTTGATCATACATATTCAAAAGAAAATGCAAGGAACAACATTCTAGTAATTCATTATTTCTAAATAATATTAACCAAAGGGATAAAAGAACTTGAAAATTCTGTAGATAGATTCGAATTACACTAGTTCGAGTTTCACTCTGTCATTAAAAACTTATTTGCCCCATCACGGTGCTCTATGGATCAGTAGCTAATGTTCTCTCATGATTCTTGGAGACTTCTTGATTAATAGATACTTATTTTTATCAAAACTTGAACTTGAAAATGGTGGAAACTCTCTTCTTCTTTTGGTGAGCCTTAAACTCTCTTAATATGCCTAACGATAAGTGAAAAAAATTGAATGCTTAAACGATTACACAATGACTATATTTATAGACATCAAGGGTTACTTTTGTAAAAATGACTTTATGTTAAAGTATGTAATCCTTTAAGAGATATAATCATCCGAGAAATCATTTCAATTGAAAGAGTTATGTCATTTCACATTAAAGATTTATATCATTTTATAACATATTTTTTTTTATATAAATACACCTATTATTTAGAAAATTTCCTACAATATTATTTATTGATAAATTTTACATGTCTATTTAAACTTTAATAGAGGAAGCGAGAGATTAAGAGTTTAAATTCAACATAATATATTTAATTTGAGACAATAAGACAGATCGAGTGCAAAAACAAAAAAGACAAATATGTCGATCAAATTTGTTAGATGGATTATTCTCCTCTTGTTGTCAAGAGTTTGACTAACTGATTTTGATGCAATTTTTTTGGTCGCTGGTTATCCTTGTTCAAAGCAGATGTAGTAATAAGGATGATAAAGGACTGGGTTTGACACGAGAATATCAATATTCTGTTGGGATTTATGCTATAAAGCTTTATGTATCCTATAAACGAGTTATAAATAAATAAATAATGTATTATTTATTTATTATTTGTTTGAAAATTGTTTGTCATACCCTTGATTACTTGTAGTTTTGGACTTAGTGTATGAATGTCATACACAAGTAGAATTAAATATGAAATCAGTAATCTAAAATAATTTATGGATAACAAACAAAGATGGATAATTTTTTATGGTTTATTTACAGATGCGGTCCATTCTATTAATGTATGATGACCTTGATCCGTGATCGTTCATATGGTGACATGAGAATAGATGCACTTTATATGATTTGATCATACAAGAATGGACCCAAATGGAACTGAATTTCTTCTAATATCCGTTAGACAAAGAAATTCATATATGTCTAATAGATGATCATATATGGGTTGATCTCTATCTTGAGTGTACTAAGAACTCATGTATGACAGATTATGTCATTTGATTTACATGAATGAGATCAGTGTAAGATTCCTAATGGATAACTTCGTACTTTGGGGCATGGTTTGATGTGTAGTCGGAAATTGATACTTAAATGATTAAAGTGTTCAAATCTTCCTATTACAAATAGAAAGATAAAATTCATAATAGTTATGAATAAATCGTTCATTATATATTTAATGATACTTAAGGCACAAGAAATAATTAGAGGGATATAACATATATTATGACTTGTCTCTAATTATAAGATACTTGTGGAAGGTCAACCTATTTGAAATGATTACACCGATGGATACCGACGTAGCTCGATTTATGTAAAATAACTACAGTAACGAGAGTGCAATTTTAAATTTTTAGTGGAATAACCTAAATTAATAATTCAAAGTATTTGATTAGATTTTTTTAATAAATATCTTGAGATTATTGGAGTTTAGAACTGTGGGCCCATTTTGATCCGTGCTAGTTCGTTACTTTGAGATATTGTATTCATGTATCTTAGTTTACGTTTTGAAATAAAGAACAAAAGCTACTTTCAAATATTTAGTTAATATAATGACTTGAAATAAGAATAATTTTAAATTTAGTTCTGCCATTCTATTTGGCAAAAAAAAAAGAAAGAACAAGGACTGTGCTATATACATAGTCTAGTTGTAATTAGACCTGGCTAAGGTTCCGGTTCCAACCGGTTCCGGAATCGAACCGGAACCTAACCGATTCGGTTAGGGTTCCTATCATAGTCGAACCGGTTGGAACCGGTTTAAATTTATATAATATATATATATATATATATATTAGATAAAAATTTTATTTGTAATTTAATGTAATTATGTAATGTAATAAATTCAAATTCATAATTTTAAATTATATTGATTTATCAATCTCAATTTTTTATTTTCAATAAAGCAAAAAAAAAAAAAAAGGTTGGAACGAGAACCGAACGGTTCGGTTTCGATTCCGGTTCTGGTTCCTTTCGTGTGGAACCGGAACCGGACGGTTTGATTCCGGTTCAGAATCGAACCGAACCGCCGGCCGGGTCTAGTTGTAATGGAAAATTTATACATTGTGTAAGACTTTTTCTTTTTTAACCTTTTATGTCTGCCTTGAGAGTCTTTTTCTTTCATTGACTCTAATTTTTGATTGATAGATATTGATATCTGTAATCATCCCATATTGACCGATAGATACTAATATTTGATATTTATTGCAGATATTTAATTTTCTACTAAATTAATCAATGTATTTGATTTTGTTATAGCCTGTGTTATATGGGCACTATAAGTGAATCTAGTAATCATAAAATAAAGTTGCATATATTAGGAATTTCCTCAAGTCTTGTTTATAGGAAGAATTTTTTCTACTGGCTACCACCTTTATATAACATTTTGGTTTCTAATTTGTGTGAAGATAATATCTGAAATGGTCATTTTCTTGGATTTCTCACTTCCTTTGCTATACAAGTAATTATCTCTTGCCTCTTTTTCTTGCATTTGTATTCTTGTTAGGTTGTTATTATTGAATAAATTCTGATCTTCTATCTTTTGTTAGGCAATAAGTAGATGATTTTGCATGGCTAATGATATTTAAAAAACTAATGTTTGCTAGGTTGAGGGGAAGGGCTTATCTATGAGACAGGTGATAGAATTGGAACCTTTGTGAAGGAAAGAGGATATAATCAGAGATTAGCCATGCAAAATCATCTATTTATCACCTAACAAAAGATAGAAAGATCAAAATTTATTCAATAACAACCAAACAAGAATGCAAATGCAAGAAAAAGAGGCAATATATAATTTACTTGTATGGCAAAGAAAGTGAGAAATTCAAGATATGATCTTCACAAAAAACCCACAATATTATATAAAGATAACATTCCGAAAAAAACCGGATTCAAAATTAGATCGGTGATTAAATCGGTAATCCAAAAGGTTCAATTGGTTAGTGGTTCGACTGGTTGAACCGTTCCTGAAAAAACAGATAGAACCAGTCTACGTCATAAATGGTTTTATTGAATTAAAATTATGAAAAATATTAAATTTTAGTTTTGGTTGTAAAAATTAAAAAAAAAAAAAATAAAAATTGAATCAGTCTGGTCTGGTTGACCGATTTTTATCAGTTTTTATCAAATTTAACTGATTTTTTTACTACCCGATTTTTATCGATTAACTAGACCGGTCTAATGGCCGATTCGTGGTTCAACCAGTTTGATCGGCCGGTCTGATCTGGTTATGAAAACAGTGGATACAATCGTGCTTAAACAGGAAGACATCAAGTTCTTAGAAAACAATTCAGCTTAACTTGCATTTTATGAAGCACATAAATACAGTGGCGGAACCGTGAATTTGCTTGGACGGGGCCAAAATATAACATCCCGATCTGAAAGATGTTACCGGCAGGGGATATACCGTACTAACCCCATAAGCCTCTAACTCTGACAACTATTTATTTACTAATAATTCCTTCTTTATTTAAATATATATCAAATATATGGGACCGTGGCCCAACCTTTCAACTTAACATACCAACTTAATTTTAATAACTTTATACATAAAAACACATGTTTTTACAATGATTACACTTAACTCAAATACTAATACATGACTTTTATTTGACTCTGACTGACTTCAAATGTACTTTTTACTCTTAACTTGGACTGATGGACTCCATACCCTAGTGACTGCAACAGTATTTGTCCTCCTGCGCTCGTCCTCCGAGAAACCTGCAAGATAAAAAAACTGAAGTGGGGGTTAGATCGCTATACGATCTAAGTGAGTGGACGAAAACTGAAAACTGATGTAAAAACTTTTAGTTCCAAAACCATAGTTCCAGTCCAGAAATAACTTTATACGAAAACTTTATTCTGAAAACTTCATCTGAAATCTCCTTTATAAAACTTGTCTTTCTGAAAACTGTTTTTGAAACTCTGGTTTCTGAAAACTATTTCGGAAAATCTGATTTTCTGAAAAACTGTTTACTAAAAATCTAATCACTGTGAATTGCTATGTGTCTGAAAATCCTTGACGTATGAGGGTGTTACGTATCACCGTCCCCCCATACGCCTAACTGTAGCCAACAGTGTAAATTCATGACTTTGGGGCGTTACGTATCGCCGTCCCCCAAAGCATGCCACTATTGTCTCTGAAACTGGTGGTCTTGGGGCATTACGTATCGCCGTCCCCCAAACCTTAAAACTAGAACTGGGGGTGCGGATCTATGCCACCACCTAAGCTCTGAAACTAGGGTCTAGGGACGTTACATATAGCCGTCTCCCTAGCCCTGCTCTAGGATCTGAGGGCGTTACGTATCGTCATCCCCTCAATCCTCTACATGTGCACATGTCATCTGTCTGTCAATTCCATATTGTCTCAAGTTACATACTGATGTGATTTTTTCACTCATGCCCCGAAAAACATAAAGCATGTACTGAAAAATATTTCTTTCTCAAATGTAACTTAAATCATTTCTCAAATATGCTGAGTAAAATATAACTGATAATGAAATGGCTAACGCCCTAAAGAAGAAAAGTAAGTCTGAATTTAAGACTAAATAAAACCAGTTGAGAAAAGAGATCCACTCACTGTCTTTGGAATCTGGCTGGTACTGGATCCTTTACCGAAGAAAGTTGTGATTCATGTAGATAATCTAGGGTCAAAAACTTAATTAGCATGCAATTTGTAATAATGAATATCAGAAATTAGCTAAGCTAAATGATGTATCATCATAGCTTGTTTATAAGGTTTATCGTGCTTATGTCTCAATGTAGGATATGCATATGAACTGATATGAGACACATAAGGTCTCCTCAAGCATGCTAAAAAGGAACAGAGGTGGCTTAAAACTGATTCGGGCCATATTTTGAACTCGCATCGCGACGCAGGACAGGGCGCGTCGCGAAGCGCATGAACCAGAAACGTGCCCAGATTTTTCTCTTGCGCGTCGCGACGCGATATGGAAAACCATGATTCTATTTTTACTTCCCTAAGCTCATCCAATACACAAAACTTCCACTTATACTTCATTTCAACACATCCACACTATAAACCAATATACAAAACATCATGTAACATCCAATTTCACATCTATTAAACCACCAATTCATCATCAATTTAATTCTTAATCCATCACACACACTTTACTAAATTTTACCCAAAACTTCACAAATTATGATACATCAAATTTTCCCTTGTTTTAATTGTCAAAAAATCATACTATCATCATCACAACCAAGTTCCCAACACAATATAGGCATTAACTCATCAAAACTTAAAAGTTCATAATTTGGGTCATGAATTCTTACCTCTTTCCTCTTGGTTTTCTTCACTCTCTAAACTCTCCATTGATGCTCATCTTTCTCCTTTACTTCTTCTTCTTCTTCATTCTCTCTTTTCTTTCTTTCATTCTCTTCTTCTTCTTCTTCTCTTCTTCTTCTTCTTCTTCTTCTTCTTCTTCTTCTTCTTCTTCTTCTTCTTCTTATTCTTCTTTCTCACGATATTTCTCTTCTTTTTGTGTCTTTTTCTTTTTCCAAAATCCTCAAACAATGAATATTGGTTCTCTTTATATAGTAGGACTCAATTGATATTTAGAATAATATATAAGAGTGTAGAAAAATGGAGAAAGTTTGAGATTTTTCCATTTGGGTATGAAATTACTATTCATCCGTATTTTTGACTTACACTTTTGACCTATTTCTGGTCCGAATTTGGAAAAATATTCAACGCAAAAGTCGTAGATCTCGATCTCATATTTTCGGTGATATAAAATTCATAAAATCTGAGTTCATATGAAAAAGTTACGCCCCAAATACCACGGGCTGTCAAAAAAGAACATTGTACAGTCTCGTCCGGGACTTCGAGGGATTTATCGATTGTCCTCAAAGTCATTCCATAAGTATATCTGAGTCTCAACATAATTTATTTTATGTGCCTTCGTTCCGTACGTAACAGTACCACTATATGCAGTAGTAAAAACTACCGGTCGTTACACAAAAAGTAGAAATTATAAGTTGATCATGCTCTAACATAAAGTTTGTAAAATTGAAGAAGCCAAAAATTACGATCAGGATTCGGGAGAATTTTTCTTCCGAATCTCGAATTTAAGTTTAAAATATCCTAAAACTCAAATGAGATTCGAGATCCTTAATCATTTGATTTGAGATTTGAGATGATTTTTTATTCCGATTCAAAAAATTAATCAATTGGGACTCGATGAGCCCTGATCACCATCCCTAATAATGAGGATCCATGATGAAAAAATCTATAATTTATGTAAAAAAATAATAATAATAATAAATATGTAAAATATGAGAGGGCCAAACATTATAAACACATAAACTAAGCAAATTTTAAATTAAATTCTAATTTTTTTCCAAAGTATTTTTGCCTAATTCTGCCACTGTAGAAACTGATTTCCGAAATATTATGTATCTTATTATTTTTTATTAATTGGTCGGAAACGTTAGAAATTTCTGTGTCTCCTTTGTCTTGGAAGCACGAAAGGAATGAGATATTTTTTTAGGACCATAAATGATTTTTTAAAATGTAATATTAATCAATAAAAGATAGATATATATATTTGGACATAAGTGAACCTCTAACTCTAAGTGCTCATTGGAGACTTATAAATGACATTTTATGTAAAATTAAGGGTCTTCTATGTTATATTGTTTTTTTTTTTTTTTTTTTAAATTTTAGCTGACAAGTTTTGCTTTGGGTCTTAACAGTATAAGTTGAAGTGGATGCTCCGATTGAAAATGAGATCAACAAATTGTAAATGGATTTGATTAGTATTTTCATATGGATAGGTGATCGAAACAGTGATTCAAACCATTTAATGGTCAATGATTTGACTAGTTGAACAGTTCCAAAAAACTAACAAAATCAACCTACGTCATAAATAATTTTATTTAATTAAAAATTATAAAAAAAAATAAAAAAATAAAAAAAATATTTTTATTTTAAAAATTAAAAAAATTCAAACCGATCAAGTTCGTCGGTTTTAATAATTTTTTCCAGACCAATTTTTAAATATTAACTAGATTTGATATAAGATCGATTCCTTATTTGACCGGTCGGGTATTAAAATTTATGAAATTGGCTCCCTTAAGAAGTTGTATGTAAGCCTCCGGATTTGGACTTTTTTTTGGTACTTGCCAATGAAAATTATAATTCTTTTACCTACCTACTAATGAGGCAACCTCTTATGATTTGTCATTTGTCTATTCCAAATTCAACGGTTTCTATGGCTTGCAATAAATAATGATAAATGTTATTGTTGTTTTTTTGGTTATTATCATATTAGTTTTTGGGAAATTTGAAAATAATAAATCAGTAAAATATTAGGTATAATATTTTATTATTATATTTTTACTAAATTTTTGTATTTTATTACGTTTCTGTTAATAAAAAAAATATAGTATAAGAAGTTTGAGATTTGGATTTTGCTCGAAGAAATTAAAATTTTGATCATGATAAAAGATTAAATAGAATTTAATCGTGCATAAATCCATAAAAAGTCATTATAAATTTCAATTATCAATAAAAATCAAACTAAAATTCTAAAACTTTCGAAGTTTCTCCTTCAAGAAGAAAAAAAAGACCATAATTTTTTTCAGTAGTTTGATAGAGAATATTGATTGAAAATATAAATTAACTTATAAATTATAAATATTACATGAGAATATAAGATAACTTATAAACTAACCAAATTATATACCAAACGATATATTACATCTCAAGCTAATAAGACTTCTTTGTCACTTCTCATAGCTATTAGCTTTTGTTCCCATATCACGTATTCTTTCTATTGCATTTTATGAATATTTAAAAGAGAATACAAACAAGACGTTTATGTCAAATTGATTTTTCAAAAGTTTCTTGAAAATAAAATAAACTTAAAGAAAAATATAAGTATATTTCCTTAACTAAATGGTCCAAATAGTATATTTTAATTAATAAGAAACCTTTTGCATCTTATAATATTTATCATATAATTAATTTTTTTCATTGAATGTGTTTTGTCCATGTCTAACCTTTTAAAATAATAATAACATTAGAAATATTTTCTTTTTTTCAAGTTAAATTCACATTCTCATAAAAAGCAAAAAGAAAATTATGTCTTATGAATGACAATATATGAAAATTTTAAATAAATTCAATTTTTACATCTAAATATGTGTAGATTAATACATAATTGAAATTTGTTAAAGTATAAATTAACAATTTTTTTTTAAATTGTTGGAAACCTCATCGTCAATCCACCTATTTCGGACTTAAGTGGAGTAGGTAAAACATCTGGCTGTCCCAGGCTTTTACAAAAAACGTACTCTTTGGATTCGAATTCATAACATCAATGTGAGATTATGAAACTTATACCACCAAGTAACGTCCTTTGAGAACGTATAAATTAACATGCCGAATGCAATTTCGAATATAAATTATTTTTTTTTAAAAAAAATTTGATATTTTTAACATAAACTACTTTTCGGATATAAAAGATAATTTCCCAAACAAAAATATTCCTTGTGTAAGGCACAATTTTAGCGGCTTTTTCTTACATTTCCTAACCGTCTCAACTAATTTATCAAACAAATCGGTTGAAATTTAATATGAAAACTTTTATTCGTTTTGACAGTTGTCCTTTTCTTTTCTTCTAAATTCTCTCACTGTCAAGAAAAGGACAAATAATCATTCTACTCCAGTAATGTTCCAGTACTCCCCACTTCACTGTTCTTACCATGTGTCAAAACATCATTGGCTTAATAACTAAGTATATCTATGTAATAGGTTATAGGACAATTTCCATTTAGTCCTTAATATTTGCTCAAGTTGTAGAAAATCAATTAACTTTTCTAAATATAATATGAAGGACTATTAGTTTATTTAGTTTCTATTAAAGGGGGTAGATTAGTATGAGTCAATTTTTTTATTTTTTTATTTTTTATATTAATGATTGTTAATTTTGTAATGGAAGAGAGAGATTAAGAGTTTAAATTCAATATGATATATTTAATTTAAGGGTAGGGGCATGGTTGAGTGCAAAACAAATTTATTAAATGGATTCTTTTCTCGTCATCAAGATTTTGACTAAGTAATATTGATTCAGTTTTTTCTTGTTATCCATGTTCAAATAAGAGGTAGTAGAGATGACAACAGACGAGATATGACATGTGGATGTCAATATTCGAATATGTCCAATTCAATCAACGGATAAGAAAATTATCCTCTTATTTATCCCTAATATATTTGGTCCCGTGTGAAATTTTATCTCTATTTAAACAGAAATATCAATATAGTATCAGATTCGTCCAATTAATAGGTATAAAAAATTATCTTCTTATTTGTCCCTAATATATCGGACCCTCACGGGATCTCATTCTTACTGGGAATTTTGCTATTCCTAGGGAATACCATGGTAGGGATTAGAATGACAAAAGTTATAATGTATGACTAAAATTGAGATATGGTTATAAATGAATGATCTAAATGCTATTTTACTTGAAGTACCTATTACTGTAAAATTTAATCATTTAATCTGATAAACTTTAAAAAGTAATTTCATCATCAACCGTTTATCTCTTATCCATTTAAATTGGACGGTTGAGATTGCATGAACTTGACATGGCAATGTAGAAAATAGAAACTCTAGAAGATCGAACCACCACTACATTAGCCACCAGAAGTCTGCAACTTTCCTTTCTAGCTCTCTCATTCGTCATCATCTTTGTCTCTGTCTTTGGCTTTTGCAAGGATTAGGGTTAGGGTTTGTCAATTTCTTCATTGTTGTGATTAAAAAAAAAAAAGCAAACATGGAAGGAGATTCATCAGCAGGAGCAGGAGCAGGAGGTGAGCAGTTCCAAGACTGGGAGCTTCTTCAAAATTCGGAATCGGACCTGGTTAACTCAGAGAACACGGCTGGGAATCAGAGGAATTTTGAGGAAATAGAGGGGGATTGCTCAGAAGGTATGATAAGGGCTGATTATTTTTCGATTGATAATGAAAACAGATATGTTAAGACTAGTGTTGTTGTGAGT
Organism: Zanthoxylum bungeanum; assembly: GCA_019454045.1. Classification (NCBI taxonomy): domain Eukaryota; kingdom Viridiplantae; phylum Streptophyta; class Magnoliopsida; order Sapindales; family Rutaceae; genus Zanthoxylum; species Zanthoxylum bungeanum. The sequence goes on from SKCR01007202.1 coordinate 86,736, forward strand.
GAAGAGGGTTCTGTTGAGTCTGATAATCCGAGTTGGATTGATCCCGGGTCTGAGACTCGGTATCAGAGAAAGAATTTGGGTGAGTTTTGGTCCGATTCTGGGAGTGATCGCTCTGATGAGCGTAAATTTGGTGATTTTGATAGGAGAAATGAATTGGGATATGTTGAAAATGTGAAAAATGAAGTGGGTTTTGAAGGAATTGGAGAAATTCAAGACCAAGATAAGGATTTGGGCAGTTTCTGGTCTGATTCCGGTGGTGATGCTTTGGTTTCGATGAGCTTTGAGGGTGTTGGGAAGGAGAATGAGGCGAGTTTTGGTGATCATGTGGAGAAACATGATGAATCTGCTGTTTATGGTGAATCCGAGGGTGGGGATGGCTCGATGGAAGAGAATTCGAGCGTTGCGATTGGAGAAACGAGAGCTGAAGTGAAATCAGCTGGTGATGAAGAGAAGAAACGGGTAGCATGGTGGAAGGTCCCTTTTGAGGTCTTGAAATACTGTGTTTTGAAGGTTAATCCTGTTTGGTCATTCTCTGTGGCAGCGGCTGTGATGGGATTGGTTATCTTGGGACGGAGGTTGTACAAAATGAAGCAGAAGAGCAGGAACTTGCAGATGAAGGTTACTCTCGACGATAAGGTCAGTTATTGCGTTTGTTTTGCTATTTCAATTGGTAATACATATTGTTCAATTAAGTCTATATTTAAAATTGAATGGGGAATCATGTTTCATGTTATACTAATTGGATGTCTACTATATCGTGACTGTGTTTGCAGAATTATTGTATATTTTTGCTTGAATTTTCAAATTTAAGTTGAATAACATCAGGTGCTGGAAAGAAAATTTCTTGAATTTTCATGTTTATGTAAATATAATATCATTTGGAATTAATTATATTAGTTGGAGTTGCTACATGCTTAGTTATATTAGATCTTTAAAGTACGATATACCTGTGACTGTGAAGTTGATGACCGGGATTACTTAAATGCTCTTTTTTTTTGTCCTTTAATTTTTGAAATATGTTTTATTGAAATAATACCTTTAAACTCTACTTCTTAATAGTTAAATAACTTAATACATATACCATTCTTGATTGGTTTGAGTATAAAATGCTAATTTTCATATGCTCTCCAGTCTCCATATAACTGAGGACATACCTTCTTTTTTATACATTAACATAGATAAGAAATTAAAATTTTTACTTATGCACCTTTTTCTAATCAAGATAATTTTTTTGGGCCAGTTTTCTTACTTAAAAATTCTTTGGTAGCACCATTGCATGATTGGAATTTTACTTAGATATGATCCCCATATTAGTTACTTCAGAGTTCCTTAATTAGTATGTAAGGCATGACGTTTGCATTGAATAAGTGTGTTTTGAATAAAATGGGAGCTCCTTGGCTAGTAAAAAAACATGGTGTGTGTGTTGTGTTTTGTGATTGTTTGAAAATTTGTGAAGAAAATGTCTATACATTTGCTTAATTTAGAACTTACAATGAGAGGCCTTTATATAGGCATTATACAACTACCATATTAAATACACAACTACCATATTAACTACCATATTAAATACAAAACACACAACTACCAACTACACACTACATAACTAATTCCAACACCTAACTAATTCCAACACCCCCCCTCAAGCTGGAGCATACATGTTATATGCACCAAGCTTGTTACAGATGAAATCAATACGAGGACCACGAAGAGACTTAGTAAGGACATCTGCTAATTGACCGTCTGAGTTGACAAAGCTAGTAGCAATATATCCTGACAAAATTTTCTCTCTGATAAAGTGACAATCCACTTCTATATGTTTGGTCCTCTCGTGAAACACAGGATTGGAGGCGATATGTAATGCTGCCTGGTTGTCACAGATTAGTTTCATTTGTGCTCCTCCTCCAAACTTTAATTCTTGCAGTAACTGTTTCAACCATATCAGCTCACATGTTGCTAAGGCCATAGCTCTATATTCTGCCTCTGCACTAGACCTGGCAACAACAACTTGCTTCTTACTCTTCCAGGATATGAGATTACCTCCAATCAAAACACAATAACCTGTAGTAGAGCGTCTATCGGACGGAGAACCCGCCCAATCTGCATCAGAATAACCAATAACCTGAGTATGTCCCTTGTCTTCATATAGTAGACCTTGACCTGGTGCTCTTTTAACATATCTAAGAATGCGTATAACAGCATCCCAATGACTTTGGCAAGGGGTTTGTAGAAACTGACTAACCACACTTACAGCAAAAGAAATATCTGGTCGTGTGATGGTAAGGTAGTTTAGCTTCCCAACTAATCTCATGTATTGTCCAGGATCATCCAGTGGTTCTCCGATTAGCTTCCTATACTCTTCGGGATTCTCCAACGGCTCCCCCTCTTTTGGTAGGAGTTTAATATTGGGATCCATATGTGTGTTCACTAGTCTGCAATCTAACATACCAGTCTCCTGAAGAATATCCAATGCATACTTCCTCTGGGAAATAGCTACCCCAGAGTTAGATTGTGCCACCTCTATGCCAAGAAAGTACTTGAGTCGTCCCAAATCCTTAGTCTGAAAATGATTAAATATGTGTATTTTAGCTCCCGAATACCCTCTTGATCACTTCCAGTGATGACGATATCATCAACATAAACTACTAAGTAGATACATTTACCATTGGAATGGCGGTAGAAAACAGAGTGATCAGCTTCACTACGAGTCATACCAAAATCTGTAATTACAGCACTGAACCTCCCAAACCAAGCACGAGGAGACTGTTTTAAACCATAAAGAAGAACGGCGAAGCCGACATACCAAACCATACTCCCCCTGAGCAACAAAACCAGGTGGTTGCTCCATATAGACTTCCTCCTGAAGATCACCATGGAGAAAGGCATTCTTGATGTCTAACTGATAAAGGGGCCAATGACGCATAGCCGCAATGGAGAGAAACAATCGGACAGAGGCAATTTTGGCCACAGGAGAAAAAGTGTCACCATAGTCCAGACCAAATATCTGTGTATAGCCCTGGCAACCAGACGAGCCTTAAGACGATCAATGTTCCCATCAGGACCAACCTTCACTGTATAAACCCACCGACAGCCAACTACAGATTTGCCGGACGGTAATGGAACCAAATCCCATGTGCCACTAGAGTGTAGGGCGTCCATTTCATCAATCATTGCCTGCTTCCACCCGGGGTGGGATAATGCCTCACTGAGCTTTTTAGGAATAGAAACAGAAGACAAGGTGGAAACAAAAGCATAATATGGAGCAGATAAACGATGATAACTCATAAATGTGTATATATGATGAGGATTGCGAGTGGAACGAATACCTTTGCTAGTGGCAATAGGACCATGTAGGGCAGGCAGATCCACAGTAGGGGTAGGAGCTGGAGCAGGGTGTGAGTCAGCCTGGAGAGGTGGGGGGCGAGGACGACGTTGGTAGACCTGAAGAGGACGGGGTATGGGGACAACCTCTGATGGAGGACTATAGAATGGAACAGGAAGAACCTCTGGATGGAGTGTAATGGGCGGTGTATCTGGAGAGAAAAATGGGGATGACTCAAAGAAGGTAACGTCAGCAGAAATGATGTAACGGTCAATAATGGGAGAATAACAACGATACCCTTTTTGAAGTCGAGAGTAACCCAAGAAGATACATTTGATGGACTTAGCACCCAATTTATCCCGGCCTGGTGTCAGGTTATGGACAAAGCAAACACAACCGAATATGCGAAGGGGTAAATGATGGAGAGGTTGAGTGGGAAATAGAATGGAGTGGGGAAGTTGATTTTGTAAAACAGAGGAAGGCATACGATTAATTAAATAGCAAGCTGTGAGAACAGCATCCCCCCAGAAACGAAAGGGCAGATGATTGTGGAGTAGAAGGGTACGGGCCGTGTCAATGAGATGTCTGTTTTTACGTTCAGCGACACCATTTTGTTGGGGTGTGTGAGCACAAGAGGACTCATGAAGAATACCGAGGGAGGACATGAAGTTTTTGAACGGGGTAGAAAAATATTCACGAGCATTATCACTGCGTAATATGCGTATAGGAACACCGAATTGAGTTTGAATCTCAGCACAAAAGGCTTTAAAGGTCGAAAATAACTCAGAACGATCTTTAAGTAAGAAGAGCCAAGTGTTTCGAGAATGGTCATCAATAAATGTAACAAAATAGCGAAATCCCAAAACAGAGTTGACACGACAGGGACCCCAAACATCAGAATGAACTAAGTCAAATAGGGACGCAGCCCGATTATTGATACGTTTGGGAAACTTAGTACGAGTTTGTTTACCAAGTTGACACGACTCACAATTAAAGGAAGATAAAGCAAAAAGATGCGGAGCTAGCTTCTGGAGCTTGGACAGACTGGGGTGACCCAACCGACAATGAATGACTTGGGCAGAATCAGAAGAAGTGCAAGCAACGGAAGGTAGTGACTTTGAAAGGTGATAGAGGCCCTGTGACTCACGTCTTGTACCAATCATCCGTCCCGTACTCTGGTCCTGCACGACAACAGAATTATTAAGAAAAATGACAGAGCAGTTAAGATCATGAGTAAGTTTACTAACGGAAATAAGATTAAAAGGACAACCAGGTACATAAAGAACAGAGGTCAATGGTAAGGAAGGAACAGGAGAAGCTCGCCCGATACCCTTAGCAACGGTTTTAGAGCCATTAGCAAGGGTAACCATAGGGAGAGAATCTGAACCGGTTAAAGATGAGAAAAGGTGTGGATTACCAGAAATATGATCGGAGGCTCCAGAATCAATAACCAGGGGCCGTGAGGAGAGGACTGAGTGAGGAAGGCCACAGAATTACCAGTGTGGGCAACAGAAGCAGATGATGGTTGCTGAGAGGCCTGATACTGAAGGAAAGCAGCATAATCCGGGCCAGATAAGGTAACCTGTTGAGATGGGTGCTCAGAAGAAATAGGAGAGGCAGTGCTGTCAACTTGAGCAACCTTGGCAGTAGAGGGACGATGGGGTTTTCCATGAAGCTGATAGCAACGCTCTCGGGTGTGACCAACCTTTTGACAGTAACTACATTTAGGACGCACTCCTCGATGAATATGGGATCCACGATTGCCCGTGGAACTTCCCTGTGCTGCAAAGATAGAAGGCTCTGCGGAGTGGGACTCAGAGTCAATGACGGAAGTGGAGGAGACTCGGAGAAGTCGAGCAAAAATATTTTCCAGAGAGGGGATAGTAGTACTGGCCAAAATCTGATCACGAACGGGCTGAAGCTCAGATCGGAGCCCAATCAAAGTTAACACCATAAAGAACTGTTCTCGCTGGCGTTCCTGTTCAGCAATTGTAGTGGTAATTGGCAAGATAGAATTGAACTCCTCTCGCAATGATTCAATCCGACCAATATACTCAGACATATCCAGATCACGCTGATTTAAGTGAAACATATTGGACACAACATTATAAAATCTTTGTATAGCATTAGTATACAAAGCGGTAGCCTTACTCCATAACTTGTGGCAAGTCTTATAGGGTCGAAACATGACAAGAAGTTTAGAATCAATAGACTGCCATAAGAGATTACATAATTGAGCATCAAGCTTCCTTTATCAAGCTTCCTCCAAGATCGGCGCTCGGCCTCAGGTATAGAATCCTCACTGGAGGTTAAATGATCTTCACACCCTTGCCCCATAAACCATAATTCAACTGAAGCCGACCAAGAAACATAATTTATAGAACCAAGTAACTTATCAGTTGTAATAACAGGAGAACCAGAAAGAGTTGGGACGAAGGAACCTGATTTAGGCAAAATCGGAGCTCGGGGGTGAGTGTCGTCCTCTGACGGGCGATCCATAAATAATAACGCGGAAAAAACTGAGTAGATCGGCGCTCGACGAAGGTAGATCGGTGACCTCTGAGGGTAGTGGTGGTGGTTGTTTTTTTGAAAAAAAAAGTGCGGAAGTGGTGGTGGGTAAAATTAGGGTTCTGAGGGTATGTTGAGAAAAAAAAAGTGAGATAGACACGCCAAAGAAGGAAACCGACGACGAAAGTGAGACCAGCGGCTGACAAGGAGATGGAGGATGCCGGAGGTGTCGTCGGACGCGCACCGGAACAGTAACGTCGGTGATGGCAGTGGCGGTGGTATTACCGAAAAAAGAAAAGAAGACCCTAAGATCAATCTACTGATACCATGTGAAAATTTGTGAAGAAAATGTCTATAAACATTTGCTTAATTTAGAACTTACAATGAGAGGCCTTTATATAGGCATTATACAACTACCATATTAAATACACAACTACCATATTAACTACCATATTAAATACAAAGCACCACAACTACCAACTACACACTACATAACTAATTCCAACACCTCACTAATTCCAACAGTGTTTGTCTTGAATAAGCATGATGTCACATTGGTTGAAAATCCCAAAAGTAAAACTCTTGATACTGTGTCCCAAAGCACACAGAATTTGACTTAATGAGACCCTGGTGCTACATTGGATATCAAAGCAGATTTAAACCTGGGCCCGGGGGTAGGTAATCCCACATTGGAACTTGTGGATTGGAAGGAAAAAACTGAGGGCTGCAAAGCCCATGAAACCTTTTTCTTTTGAAAATAGACTTTTACTAATTAAGAAGGGAAGGAAATTACATCCGCTGGAATTTCCTCCGGCCAAATTTTATTGCTCGGATTGCTGATAGCGAACTTAGCTAATCTATGAGCATCTATATTACAATTTCTCAATTAATGATTTTGAAGAAAATTTTTTCACGAATCAACTCTTGAATTTTAGTCCACGAAGCTTTATGGCCCTTGAAAATGGAAGATTGTTGAGCTATGCTTGATTATGGATACATAGTGGACAGAAGTAACTATATTTTCAAGATTACACATCTCTAGTGTGTGAGTTCCTAGGTTTCATAACATTTAAGAGTTAGGTGTAGGCGTGTAGCAGTAGGATCTCATCCTCTCCTAATGCTTAGTTAGTACCAAAAAGTCAATGCTGGCAAATGGGAGAGCTTCCCTCCCATTTTTTAGCTAAATTGGCTGGGCTTTTTCTGTAAAACTAGTTGGGGTAGAAGGCGGCTCATTCAATATGAAGATTTTATTTACGCAGAATTATTTAATTTTGATTTCTTCTTTAAATTTTATGGAATTTTTTCCTTTTTCCTAAATGGAATTTCGTATAACGTGCTTCTTGGAAATGAATAGTATAATTTCTCATCGAAAAATGTCTAGCAAGAATTGATGTATAACATATCCCCAATGTGTTCAACTTGTGCAGAAGGTGTCTCAGTTCATGAGTCGGGCTGCTCGTCTAAATGAAGCGTTTTCGGTGGTGAGACGGGTGCCGATAGTACGACCTGCACACCCGGTGCCCGGGGCGAATCCATGGCCTGCAATGAGCCTGAGGTAAAGTATTTTTCATGAAAGTAGATAATGCAATGAAGCAGTGTAAGCTTATGATCATATGTTTGTCTTGCTTTTTCTATTAATGGATTCAAGTGTTTCTGTTCTTCTTTAATGTATAAACTCATATGAACTCCGAATGTTTATAAATGCTAGACTCGAGTCTCTTTCATATTCTCTTCCCCACCACCCCAAAATTCACCAAATAAATAAATATATAGATTAAAGCATATGCTCTCTAGATGTTTGTTCATGCATTTCATATTATCTGTACTATAAATTCAGTAAAATCCTAATAGGTGAATATTTATTTTTAAAGCTGTTGTTTCGTGTTGTTTGTTACGATAAATGAAATTTACACATGGCATAATATCATTGGATGATCTTTCTACGAAAGATCTTGCTCTGTGTTTGATACATTTGGGATGTTGATGATATGGGTGATATTGAAATGTCTTTACTCCTTGGTTTTCAATTTTCATGTTTTAGCTACTAGCCTACTAGCAGTGAAAAACTTGGGTGATTGGAAAAAAATTATAGTATTTAAGTGTGGTGGTGTCATTCTCATAATTATAATCATAATTGGTCAATTTATAATAAAGGATTGTTTATTTTAGCACTTAACATGACTTATTTTCAGTTATTTAGATATTTTTTCCTTCTACCTAACACTTAAAATTATTTTTTAAAAATTATAACCTAATGTCATCTTCACGCCTATGAGTTTTTGGGGTTGGAACCCCAAACCTCTTACTTGATTAGTTCCAAAAAAAAATTGTTATATCTAAATAAAATTAGATAAAAACTTTGACCTAACACTTGAGTTTGAATTGGTGAATTATTTAAATTCTCTCTCAAAACTATCCAAATACAATTATTTAAATTTTTAATTGGGTTTAATTTCTCGTGTATAAGTGAATAAAAAACTCATGTAATTATTAGCCTTCGGACTTTGTTCAGGCATGATTCTCATCCCGCTCGAGACTTAATAGTCAATGATGATTAGTTAAGCAAAAATAAGTCTCTATAGATGCAATATGGGCGTTTTATAAATTGAGGATGTATGTTAAAATATAAAAAATTATATTGAAAACCCGTGTTTTTTTTTTAATCTTTCAGCCGGACATATAAAGTGAGAATGCCCTCACTAGAAAATGACTCAAATATGAATTAACCAAGGTTAAGCCACCGTTTTTTATGGCTGGAGATTGGCCACTTGCCGGAAAATTCCTCAGGTCATATTGAAAGAACCTCTGAATTTAGTTTTGTTTTCATTTCTCATAAATTGCTCTCTTTTACTTTCTTGCGTTCCTTTGATTTATATAATCTTTTTATAGCATAAAAGCTTGATCATTAGTCATCAAATAATCAAAGGTGGATGGATAGGTGTGAATTTGACTCCTTAATAATCAAGATAAGTGTCAATATGAATCATTAATTATCAAGACAAGTGTCAATATGAATCCTTAATTATCAAATCATCAAAGGTGGCTAGGCATTTTTTATTAAGATTTATTAGTCCAACCCATCATGGGTGAACTAAAGCTATATATATTATAATATGGTATGCTATAAAATCATCAAAGGTATTCTCTATCGTTCACCTTGTCAAGTATTTCAAAGGATCCTATGTACCGTGAACTTAACTTTCCCCTTTTATTGAATCTCATTATCCCTTTCATAGGCGCCACTCTAAAAAATACATGGTCTCCTACTTCGAATTTTACCTCTTTCCTCCTTCTATCAGCATAATTTTTATGTCGACTTCGAGCTATCTTCATCCTTGCCCGGATCTTCTTGACTACTCCTTTAGTTTCTTGTATTATTTTCGGTCTAACCATGTGCTTTTCTAGATATCTCGCCTCGCCCACTTCGTCTCAATGTATAGGCGATCTGCACTTCCTACCATATAGCGCTTCGTACGGTGTCATGCCAATGGTTGCTTGATAACTATTATTGCAAGAGAATTCCACTAGAGATGGATATCGCTCCCATTTCCCCAACCAGTCCATTACACAGGCCCTTAACATGTCTTCCAATATATGTATAACCCTTTAAGAGTGTCCATTTTTTGGATGAAACGTTGTTCCGAACTCCAATTTAGTTACCATGGCCTCGTGGAAGCTTCTCCAAAACTTTGAGATAAACCTGGGGTCACGGTCTGACACGATGGAGACAGGGACTCCATGCAGCCTTACTATCTCCATCACGAATAGGTCCGCATATCGGTCCATATTATACGTGGTCTTTACTCCTAGAAAATGCGTCGTTTTAGTGAGTCGGTTTAACATCACCCAAATGGAATTATTCCCCCTTTATGATCTTGGTAGTCCTGACACGAAATGCATAGTTATGTGCTTCCTTTTCCACTATGAAATCCCCAAAAGTCGAAGGAGTGGTTGGTGACTGCCCCGATACTAACAATACCAGATGGTCAAAGCAGATTCGTAGTGTACAGTGATGCCTCCAAAATCGGATTGGGATGTGTACTAATGCAGAATGACAAGGTTTTGCCTATTCATCCAGGCAACTGAAGGAGTATGGAAAGAACTACCCAACCCATGATCTGGAACTAGCGTCGGTAGTATTTGCACTAAAGATATGGAGACACTACTTATACGGGGAGAAATGTGAGATTTATATGGATCACAATTTTCGTTCTTTCGTTCTGTTCCCTCCTAATGGGATCCCATCGACGAGATTTGTGATATATTTTTAGTCCCGTTTTAAAAAGGGGACATGATGAGACAAAAATATTGTCATGAAAATTCAAGTGGGACGGGAGGAGACAACATAATGAGACTGGATGTAACAAGATGTGGGACGGGATCATGATGATTTTTTTGTCTCAAAAAATATAACGTGAAGGGATGAGCTGCTTAAGAAGCGATTGGGGAAAATAATTTATTGTAGCACGTAATTCATACGACGTGCTTTTTGTGACTAAATAAAGGGAAAAAAATGAGTAAATCGATGTCTACTCATTGTGTAAGTTTCTTCGAGGTTGGATAAAATCTCGACTAATTTCCTTAATCACCATCAACTATAATTTGAGGTGACATATTAATATTAGCTATATTGTTTATGGCTATAAGGTCCTCAAGGGACATGACTTTGTGGTGTAGGGTTTAGAATCTCACTTTGAGGTATTGGGTTCGAATCCAGGGAGTGCGTTTCTTGTAAGAGCTTGAAACAGCCGGGGGTTTTACTTGCTCCACTTAAACTCAGAATGAGTGATTTGACAGCGGGATTTCCAACGATTCAAAAAAAAAGGGTCTATAGCTATGAGAATATACGGTCTATGAGACAAGTCTAAGAAAGCGATTAATCTGAAACTAAGAAATATGAGTGGAATGGGAAAATTTATTTTCTACTTAGGATTAATACAATTATGATTATGATTATATTGACACTTATCTTGACGACTTAGGAGTGAAATTGACACTTGTCCATAGACATTTGATTCTTTGATGACTAATGATCAAGTTTTGATACTATAAATAGATGGAACATATCAAAAGACATACATAAAAATAAAAGAAAGCAATTTATGAGAAATCAAAGCAAAACAATTTTAGAGATTCTTGCAACGTGATTTGAGAGAATTTCAGAGTAATTGATTATTCTCCAATCATTAAAAATAGTGACATAATTTTGGTGGATCCAAATTTGAGTATGTATCAAAATTTCGAATTTATAGTTTATGTTGTTGATTAATGCTTTAAAAATCAACATGGGTAAATATATATATATATATACACGAATGTTCGTATTTTATTAAACAGGTAAAAGACCCAAAAAAAAAAATACAATGCATATCGTGTTATATATATAGAGAAATTCTCAGATTCACATCTTACAATGCACATAAAGTCCATGCAAAATTAAAATATATTTTTTTTATCTTTATCTATCTTATAATCTATATAAATTTGACCGTCTTTCATAAATTCAGTACCATCGTTGAATCATTTAAATCAAACTCCGTAAATTCCTTTGCAATAAAGGAATTACACAATTTCAAATTTCTCAGGCGGTTTGGCTAGTTTTGAATGTGTTTTGTGCTTACAATCATTGGAATTTAAATTATAATAAAGGACAATAATTAGTGTTTAATGGGTTTGATTTTTAATATTATACAGAACCTTTAAAAAAATATAAAGTTAAAAATTTACATTCAACATAATTAAGTCTTGAAACAAGTAAACAACACGAGGTGGTATATCATGTGCCGAGTGTATATGTCATCTCTCTCACAACAGGCGGGCCCCACACAGTTATGGAGCCCGCCTGCTGTGAGAGAGATGTTGTGGGGCCCGCCTGTTGTGAAAGAGATGACATAAACATCTGACAACCTTACCCAACCCATAAAAAAGTTAGGTTATAACTTCTAACCCGATCCAATTCAATCCGTGCCACTTGAGTTTGGTTCTATTCAATAAGGGGTGTTGGGTTTGTACATGGACGTAATTAGAAAAATGATTATGGTTCAGCCGAGGTACATATCAACCATAATATGATTCTAAAATTTTAGATAATATAATATAATATCACAATGTTAATATTTATTAATATAAATCTATTTATTATTATAATTATTCTTGACAGGATTTCATATGTTGAAAACGATATAAAATAATTTTATTATCAATGCAATCAAATACGTCATTTTCAATATATACAGTTAAGTTGTCATTCATTCATCATTTTCCATTCGATTTCTCAATCGATTCTTCATATAATTCATGCCTGAAAAAACTCTCTCAGTAGTGGCAGTGGCTATCGGCAAAAATAATGCTAATGTAACCAATAAATAAATCAATGAAAACACTTTATGTTTTTTAGTATCAACCATTTTTTTTGCAAGGTCACTAATCCCTTTTAAGTCCTGAAAATTCAACACTTGATTACATATCTATTATATAAACCTCAAGTTGAATATCTACCGGAGAAAAATCTTTTGGATAAAACTGAACTAGACGCAATAATTTCTCTTTATTCAAAGTAGCACCTCATTAAAACGACTATTTAACTCTATAAGTTACATATCCAAAATAGCATAAAATAGTTCTATGTGATAATAATATCAGTATGTTTAGATGAGCCTGCAATAATATTAACAACCCTATAAATTAAACTAAAAAGACAATTAACTTCTTGGTGCTTTGTTACCACGGAAACAAGAGCCAACTGTAATTTATGGCAAAAACAATGAAAATAATAGGAAAGTTATGATTTTTAGGCCGAAAATGATCCATTTGTAAGTACGCTCTTCAAAATTCATCTTGAATATTAGAATCTAATTTTGAAATTGCGGGTCGTAAACCGAGATCTCTTGGAAGATCATGCAAATTAACTTAAAGTTTTCTTTTGAACCACTCACTTTTCCTAATGTTGCAATTATTGAGCTCTTTCTGAAATATTTCTCCATATTTCAGAAGCTATTTCACATTTATGGAGCACCAAACAAGCACATGATTCTTGACAACATACACAGTTTCAAAAATATCAACAAAATATCACATACCCATCGTTCAAAATGTAAAATCAAATAAAATTTAGATGGTATATTTTTACAATACCTAATTAAAATGGTTACAGCCATAACATTAACAGCTTGAACAAGTTTCATAGACAGCGAGTAAAAGAGCAATTGATTCTTGAAAACTTTGATGCAATAAGAGTTGGAAGTGTAGGAAAAGAGGTTGAGGTTGAGTCTCTCAACACCCTGGCCTTCTTGTAGGTATTATCTCAAACACTTGGTGGATATAATCTTTTTTCTTTGGTTTCTGAGAATTTTCTTTACTCACTATTGATCAATAAATACCACATCTCTAGGATTTTCCTAAATTCATAACTACATAGCTATATTGTTTTCTTTCAACGTAAAAAAAAGTGGCTTAAGGTGTTTTACTTCCCTAAATTGAGTATTTGATATTATATTTTTGTCCCAACGCACATCATAAGGAGATTGAAGCTAACATAAACTCAGAAAGGGTGAGTGCAATTGTTTTGTGTGGAAAAACTACCTGATAGTTTAATTCGCTTAATTCTTACGGTGAAAGTAAGAGGTTATGGGTTCATAGATAAGATTGATTCTTGATGAGTAAGAAGTGTAGATTGAAGTGATCTTACAATGTCGAATGACGTGATCTGAAGATCGCACTTGATGAGTAAGAAGTTTGTGTTGGGGTTATACGTGGCGGAAGCATGTTTCGGGCGAAATCGTAACTTTAAAATTTTTAAACTTATCGAATAAATTATTCAATATTCAATAGGAATAATTCATTCATATTTCACCTAAACATTTTATTCGATATCAAATAACGACATAATTAATTTAGAAAATACCGCGAAATTTTGACGAAAATATTTTTCCGTAAAATAACATAAAATGCGTTTACGACTGAGTCAACCAACCAATACCACACGAGGCTGTCCAAGTCAGTCCCAATAGTACTTGGGCAGTTCATGAGCTACCCAAACAGTGACCAATTCATTGTTTAGGCAGTCGTTACCCGATAAGCCCGAAATTCACCTGGTAATACCGTTTTTCGCCGTTTTCGAGTATTTTCACTCCAAAATAATTTCCGACAATTATTCTAATGCCCAATACACATGCAATATATTTAAACATCATATTTTTCATCATAAAATTTCTAGATTTTCATATCTGATCTAGATATAAAAATAATCAATTTTCATGCTTTAAATCAAATTTTCTCAACAATCAAAGTCACCACAAATGAAGAGCTCAAGAACAATATTACAACTCAATTAGACATATTTTGTTACAGAATTTGCCAACCAAAACTAGACCTAACAATCTCCCCGTTTGGTATTTCATGACAAAATCATCTAATACAAAGACTATGGTTAAAGAATGCAAAAATAAAATAGCCAACTGTCAACCATCAATACATAGACTTATTATAGTGTAAATCGATCTAAAACCTAACATCTAATAGGCTTGAAGTCGATGAAGATGCTGATCTACTCACTTGAAATAATAACAAACAACATACTCGTGAAAAGCAAAGTGAATAACAGAAATAAAGTTATAATAAATGATGCACATATATAAAGTATATAAAGAAACATAAAGAAGCATCATCATAAAAACATAAAACATTCAAGTATTAATATTGTCCTCCTCATTTTGTCACGAAATGATAATGGGTAAGAGCAATAAATATAAACTTACTGCACAAAAAAAAAAACCATGCAGTCTCAGCAATAGCAGCAACATATGAAAAATTCTCCTCCTCACTAACAACACATCTGTACGGGCCAAATTTGGGCTTAAGGATAAAATCAACATTTACCTCAGGGCCATCTACCAAACCTGAAGCCCATTAGTGAGCCCGAGCCCATTGTCATCAAGAGAGAACCAACGGACACCAGTTACCAGATCAAGAGAGAACCAGAACTCATAAACATCATCATAAAGTTGACAGTTTCAGAAGATAAACAAACAATCATAAAAACGTCAGTTACCAGACATAAACCATCTAATTAAGCCACCAGTTACAACGACTCCAGCGGGCAGAAGAGAGACCCCACATCGGGGAGCCTATAAAAGAGAGAAGCAAAGGTATAGAGAGGATGACATTTTTTGCACTACATCTATCATCAGATAAAACATAATACTCTGCCCTCACGGCAATCAAACAGAGGTTGAGGTATCCTAAAACCTTGATTCTTTCACCTTCGACTTATTCATATTTTGCTGACTTGAGCGTCGAAGTACCTACGGCTTCCACAACATCGGTGGGCAGTAACCTCCTCGTTCTCTCGATTCTTATTTTACAGGTTCGCTTGTGTCTCTCAATTCATTCTCGATTGTGGACCTCGACCGAAATCAGCGTCCATAATTTGGTGCCCACCGTGGGGCTATCGAGCGGATTTTGTAAAAACTAAACACTTCTACAAGCAGCTGGAAATGGCCTCGAGCGATGAACAAACCCCGGATCCCATGACTGCACAACTTGCCATGCTCCAAGAACATCTGCAAGCCCTTGAAGAGGAGAATCTGACAATGCGAAATTCCAACGAAAGCCTACAGAAAAAGCTAGAGCAGTTGTCATCCAATCCCCAACATAACACTCAAGGTCAAACCAGCGATCAAGACGACCGAATCAATCCGACAGTCCCGCCCATGTCGGATGGGCCAAACAACAATCACCAGCCAACTTCACGTGACTCGAACTCTTCTCTCGATCCAACCCATCAAATTGCTAGCTCCATGAGAAGAGAGATGATTGAATTCAAGGAAACGATTATGTCCAGACTACCAGGAGTAAGGATGCCAATCAGGAAAAGCAGAGCTGGAGCAATTTCTGATACCCCATTCGTGGAGTCAATAGTAGTTGTTGAATTGCCCCGAAAATTCAGCCCACCCGAAATGAAGCAATATGATGGGTCCACCGATCCAGACGACCACGTAATACATTACAAGTACAAGATGATGTCAACCGGCTTGTCCCCAAGCCAGTGGGAAGCTGGAATGTGTAGATGCTTTGGGGAAACATTGGCAGGGCCAGTCCTTTCTTGGTTCATTAACCTGCCCTACAGGTCAATCGAGTCCTACCAGCAGCTGGCAGACAAGTTCGTGCAACATTTTGCAAGTTCTTGCAAATTAGAGAAGACTTCCGATGATCTCAATTCCATCCAGCAGAGAAGATGAGAGTCACTACGAAGCTACGTGGCTCGGTTCAACCGGGAGAGGATTACTATCCCAGATCTCCACCAGCCCACTGCGGTAGAAGCCTTCCGGAACATACTACTATATGACAGTGGACTCTATAAGAAATTGATGAAATTCCGATGCTACACCATAGACCAGGTCATGGCACGGGCCCAAGTAGAAATAAGATGAGAAGAAAATAAAAGAAATAAGAGTAGGGAAGATGTTACGAATACACAAGTGGACGGAAGGCCAGCTGATCCCAGGCGACCTGATATGAATATTCACTCTCACAAGGAAAGGAAAAACCAACCAAGAGGAGAGCGAAGACCTTTCTACAAAGATATTGACATACGACCAAGGCCGTACAAAAATCGAAAGGAGATGCCAGCAAGCAAACCCAGGCTCCCGGACTACAACTTTACAATTTCCCCTGGGGAATTGGTCTCCGTACTTAAGAAGATGGGGGGTGAAGTGAAGTGGCATCCACGTTCCAGAGACAATTCAACCAAAAAGGACACTAGAAAGTGGTGTGAATTCCACAGAGACTACGGTCATACCACAGCGGAATGTGTAGCTTTGAGGTTAGAGGTTCTGGAATTATTGAACAAGGGGTTCCTGAGGGATTTGCTCACTGAGAAGGGGAAAGCAACTTTGGCGCGACGGGACGAGAGATGGTCAAGGAGAAATTCCAACCCCACCACCTCCAATTAATAACACCGTCAATGTTATTTCAGGAGGATCAGGAATCAGTGGAACATCATATTCGGCAGCTAAACGACATTCGAGAGCTCTGGCTAGTAATGTCTCCAATACATCAATGTCTGTAGAGAAAGTGTTCACTAATCTGACAATAGAGTTTCCAGACGACGGGGATTCTCACATTTTAAATCCACATCACGACGCTTTGGTCATTTCCTTGCAGGTGGCAAACTTTATGATCAAACAAGTGCTGGTCGACACGGGCTCCTCAGCCAATATCATTTTTGCTACAACCCTTGCGGATATGGGAGCCGATTTGGACAAGATAAACAGGCGGACGATAGTACTGATTGGGTTTAGTGGGGAGCAAAAATTCACGATGGGGAAATATCACTCCCAGTATACGTAGCTGGAGTCAACAAGATGACCACATTTTTGGTCTTGGACAGCCAATCGGCCTACAATCTAATCATGGACGGACCTTGGATTCACGACATGAGGGCGGTCTTATCCACCTATCATCAAGTTATAAAATTCCCAACCAAGTAGGGGGTTCAAGAAATTAAATGTGATAGATTTGCATCAAGAAGCTACTACCAGACGACTTTAAAGGCGAAAGCTGAGTCAGCATAGCAATTACAGGCTGGGCCTCGTGTTCCGGAGCCGACTCTACCAAATCCAGAGGAGCTCGACGAGGTCCAGATTCACCCTCAATTTATAGATCACAAGGCATTGATTGGAGCTGACATAGATCCCAAACTAAGAGCCGAAATGGTTGAATTCCTGAAGAAGCGACACGACAGTTTTGCATGGTCTCACAAAGATATGACTGGAATCGACCCAGAGCTCATTACTCACGAATTGCATGTGGATCCAGACCACACCCCGGTTAGGCAGAAAAGAAGGAAGTTCGCCCTTGAAAGGAACCGGATCATAGATGAAGAAGTTCAGAAGTTATTGCAGAATGGAGCAGTTAGGGAAGTACAGTTTCCAGAGTGGCTTGCGAATGTTGTAGTTGTGAAGAAAATGAATGGAAAGTGGAGAGTATGCATCGACTTTACGGATCTGAACAAAGCTTGTCCAAAGGATTCGTTCCCGTTGCCACATATTGATTCAATGTAACTACAGATGGACATGAGCTTTTAACCTTTATGGATGCGTATTCAGGCTACAACCAGATCCTCATGCATTCTGACGATCAAGAGAATACATCATTTGTCACTAATTGAGGAATTTTTTATTGGAGTTTGCTAAGGTCCCAAGGATCATTAAACAAGCATGAAACAAGTGCGAATACAAATCAACGAAGTTGCAGAATACTCACATCGATCGGTTGAGCGACGCAGCAAGCAACAAAACTCAAAATCTGCTCACTGGTTGGTCACGGTAGTGACTGATTTTGCTCCATGGTGTGCTCGGCAATCATCAAGGTTTTTGAGCTCCAAGCTTCGTCAAACGATTCCCGGCTCATGGGTGGACTTCCCTATCACCTTCGCATGACTTCGTAGTGTGCTAGCACTCCCGATTTTACCACAAAATCGCGACTCTAAGCTTCTCTAGCTCACGGTTTTTACCTAGCTCAAACCAGTGAAGAAATAACAGTGAATGCCGGGAGAGAGGAGAAGAATTTGGAGAGAGAGAGATGATAAATATGTTGTCTAATTTTGGTAATTAATTTCCAAAACATATACCAAAATTTTTGCTTTAAAAAGTCAAACAATCAAATCCTAAAATGCCAACCACCAACCTCAATCAATCAATCCATCAATCAATCAAATCAAGTGACAAGTTGTCACATCACTCAAAGTGACTAATGATTTGACGCTTGATGCGACTGGCAATTTGACGCTTGATTTGACTTGTGTGCCGCACTCGAATTCGAAATGCGAATACGCTCGCAAATAATCTCGGGCTCGGGTTCGCTAATTCCAAATTAACGAATTTTCCGTTGCGACGTAATTAAATCTAATTTAATTAAATAATCATGCCTAGCATAATTATTATTCACGTCGCTAACGAATTAATTCTAAATTAATTCGTTCGCCCGAATTAAAATCTAATTTTAATTCCGCGTCGAAATCCAATTTAATATATCGAATATATTAATTTATCGATTAATTCCAAATTAATCGTTATCTCTCTTTAATTGATATTTTATCCGAGATAAAATATCTCTGCAATTAATCCCAGATTAATTTTCTCTCTCTTCTAATTAATCCCATATTAATTTAGAGTGCGAGTCATACGTCATCGGTGAATCTTCGGGAAATGACCCATGAGATCCCCGGATATGTTGGCAGTAAATTCGGTCGTCGGACTAACCGAACACATAAGTACCTAGTACTACGTTTTACCGATTTACAAGACAAGGTTGGCTTCTAGCAAAGCACCATGCCTACCCAATTCTCCAGAAATATCCTTACAGGAATAAATGATCTATATCAGGCGTATTATACATAGTATTGTGTATGTCGATCCAGTATCGGATGATCATGTGCTAGGCTTGGGCTGGAATTGTGTCTGCCCCGTATGAAGCACATGTCGGATGTCTGGTAACTAGTCTCTATAATCGGATAAACATGACCTTGTCATTTTATCCCGATGACTGCAGTACTTAAGAGTACTAGTACCATATCCTACGTGACCATCATCTCCATATGACTGGAGTGACACTTCCGTCTTGACATCACACCCAACACACTACGATTCTCAATATACCCAGCAAAGGCGTACACAGAACCTGTTAAAGCCCTGGACGACCGCAACCAAAGTATATTGATTGTCGCAAGTATTAGCGGTGCAAGTCTCAGGTTAAGACCAAATACACCTACCCTGATTTCGGACTTCCATAGACACATAGTCATACTACCAATGGAATTCTGAGGGGGTCTATCCAGAGCGAAGTTGTTTCCCATACCATCGGTAAAACACAACCTCCTATTACACTTGCATGAGTATCCTATACCCAAATATATGAGAACTATGCCGTTGTGCCCTCACAACGCGCACAAGTGTAATACTAGAATTTTACGCATTTATCGATGTCCAATCTCGACAATGCTTTGACTAGGGATATTTAATGATTTATCCTTCGTGGACTGATACTGTCTCATATCATTCTCAATCCAGGAACAAATCATAAGGACCTCCTATCATTTATATATCTTGGTGATCTAATCACAAATGATAAGAGAACAATCTCCTTTGTCACATAGTTAATTTGTACAACAACACCATGATCTGTACAAATAGTGACGCTATGAGTCATAATTATCCAACATTTTTTGCTACAAGGTCATGCCATTCGGCTTAAAAAATGCGGGAGCAACATACCAACGACTGGTCAATAAGATGTTCGACAGTCAAATTGGGAAGACAATGGAGGTTTACTTAGACGATATGCTGGTGAAGTCTATTAAATCAGAGCAACACCTCAACCATCTGGAAGAAGCCTTCGACATCATGGACATGTACGGAATGAAGTTGAATCCTACTAAGTGTGCGTTTGATGTCGCCTCAGGGAAATTCTTGGGATACGTAGTCACTCGACGATGGATAGAAACGAATCCAGACCAGATTAAATCAGTTCTCGACATCCCCTCACCTTGCAGCCCGAAGGACGTCATGCGACTAACTGGGAGGATCGCCGCGTTAAACATGTTCATTTCCAAATCCACAGATAAGAGTTTTCTGTTCTTTTCAGCTTTGAAAAAGGCGAACAGCTTCGAGTGGACTCCCGCTTGTGAAGAGGCGCTGAAAGGGCTCAAACAATACCTCACCACACCTTCTCTGTTGTCGAAGCCACTCGACAACGAGAGGCTGTACCTCTACTTGGGAGTTTCAGAGCACGCGGTTAGCAGAGTCTTAGTGAGATAGGAGACGGAAATTCAACTACCAGTCTACTACGTGAATAAAGCATTGTTGGGAGCAGAATCACGCTACCCGTTAATGGAGAAGTTGGTATTCGCTCTAGTTACGGCTACGAGAAAGCTCAGACCCTACTTTCAAGGACACCCGATCACGGTATACACGACATATCCTCTAAAAAGCATACTCTATAAACCAGAATTATCAGGGAGATTGATGAAGTGGGCAATTGAACTTGGAGAACATGACATATCATACCGGCCGCCATCAAATCTCAAGCTTTGGCGGATTTCGTGGCCGACTTCACTCCCGGCCTACTTGCAGCAGCTGAAAATGAGGTCTTTTCTATTCAACCGACAATTCATTGGAAACTAGCAGTCGACGGATCCAGTAACAAAAAGGGCTGCGGTCTTGGAATCATGATCACTACTCCGGCAGGCGACATTCTGCAACAAGCAATCAAGTACGGTGTTAGAGTTACCAACAACGAATCAGAGTACGAAGCATTGATCGCTGGGCTATCATTAGCAAAAGAACTGGGAGCCAGGGAGATAGAAGTGAAGTCCGACTCTCAGTTGATTGTCAACCAGATCCGGGGTCCTATCATGCTCGAGGTCAAGCAATGGCTTCCTACTTACAAATGGTAAACGATATCTGGTCGACATTTGAAGAATTCTCCATAACCCAAGTCTCAATAAGCGAAAAATCCCAAGCAGATGCACTAGCAACCCTTGGATCGACAATGGAGGGGGACAAATCACGAATAATACCAGTAGTGTATTTGAACTGGCCGGCAATTTGGAATGAAGAAATAATTGTTGCAGTGGTCGATTCAGTCGACACTTGGATGACACATATCGTCAAGTATTTACAAGAAGGCATGCTTCCAAAAGACAGAATGCAAGCCAGAAAAGTCCAAAGACAGTCTGTAAGGTTCGTTATGTTCGACGGTCAGCAGCTAAGAAGATCATTCACATGACCTTACTTGAAATGTCTCACATACGACGAAGCGCAACATGTGTTGGCGGAGTTGCATGAAGGGGAATGTGGGAACCACTCTGGTGGCAGGAGCTTGGCTCTTCGAGCCCATTCGACAGGATATTATTGGCCAACAATGAGGACTGACTCAACTGAATTCACTAAAAAGTGTGACAAGTGTCAAAGATTTGCTCCAGTTCCACATCTCCCACCAGAAAAACTCAATCCCATTTTATCTCCATGGCCGTTTATGAAATGAGGAATGGACATAGTAGGAAAACTCTCAACCGCGCCAGGCTAACGTGTCTACATACTTGTGATGACAGATTATTACTCGAAGTGGATCGAAGCTGAACCATTCGCTAGAATACGGGACAAGGAAGCACAAACTTTCGTTTGGAAAAATATCATCTCTCGGTTCGGCATACCAAGAGAAATTGTGACTGACAACGGCTTTCAATTCAGCAGCCATCACTTTCAAGACTTCTATAGGCATTGGGGCATAAAATTGAGCTTTTCAACCCCACGCTTTCCACAAGCGAACGGCCAGACCGAATCGTCCAACAAGACGATCCTGAATACTTTGAAGAATAGATTGGTGAATGCTAAAGGCGCTTGGGCGGATGAACTTCCATGAGTGTTGTGGTCATACAGGACGACAGTAAGATCTTCGACAGATGAAACTCATTTCGCTCTGGCATTTGGCACGGAATCAGTAATTCCAACTGAAGAAGCCATCTCGTCCCCACGCTACCAATGGCTCAACGAAGAAATAATCAGCGGCTGAAGAATTTCAATCTCGACACGGTTGATGAGATAAGGGACCGAGCTTCCATTCGACTGGCTGTTCATCATAAGAGGATGGCCAGATACTTTGACAAAAACGTCAGGAGCAGGACATTCAAGGAGGGAGATTGGGTCATACGCAGAGTATTCCAGAACACAAAGGAGATTGAGATGGAAAGTTGGGACCAAACTGGGACGATCCATACCTCATCACAAAAATTGTCGGGAGAGGAGCCTACAAGCTGCAGACCTTGGAAGGAAATCTTGTCTGCAACAGTTGGAACGCCGTTCATCTTAAGCGGTTCATCTGGTAACACTTAAGTTTTGTTATTTTTAGATGTAACTACCTTTCGCATCACTTAGTTATTTTTCAAAATATGAAATAATTTGTAGAACTCATTCGACTGATTGCAATAAAAATTCATCCATAAAATCATTTGTCCGCGACTATACCTCATACGATAAAATAATATGCCTTGTTCAAAATATCGGCATACCACCTTTCCATTCTACAACGCCGTTTTTACATTATACAAAATGTTAAATTAAAAAAAAAACATAATTACATTAGCATTTAAAACCCTTAAACTTTATGAGCACTAGCTGGTTCTTCTTCGGCAGCTGCGGGAACGCTGGTAGGAACATCTTCTTGGGCTTCGAGCTCCATCCTCATTTCGGTATAGACCTCAGCCGGTCTAACATCTTCTCATTCCTTCAATCGCTCTTCGGCCATTTCCACTTCAGCTTCAGGAATTGCCACTGACTCTACCTCTCTCTTCCTTGATTCAACTTCATCACATTTTTCTTCTTCACCATGCTCCTTCGAAGAGGAAAGCCCAGCTACACGTCTTTCTTACTCCCGAATCCATTTCTCAGGCTTCCAGTCGACATGCTTCCCAGCAAGATAGTCCTTCATCAAATCATATCTATCTTTCATCATGGAGTCGATGGCAATTTCCTCCATTTATTCTAATAATTATTATTTTTCCTTCTTCACGCTCTCAAAACTATGCTTATAGCTGTCGATAGTTAACTCAGAAGTTTCCTTCTCCATTTTTAGAGTAGCTTTAACTTCCTTCAACTCCTTCTCAAGCCCTTTTTCCTTTCTCTGAGAAGCAATCAGCCCGAACTTCAGTTCTGAAGCCTCATTCCTCACCACCGATAACTTTTTTTCTAGTTCCCTGATCCTTCGTTGACTCGACTTCGCATTCTTTCGCATATACAGACTACACTCCAGTGCCTGAAAAGCTCGAGTCATAATGTCATTCGACCAAAAAAAAAGTTCTACTCACTTGGTAATTCAAAGCAATGGCTTTCTTCATAGCCTCCACCAGATCGATTTGTGTTAACCTTACTTCATCCCCCTCCAGAAGAAGCCCTTCCACGAATGAATCAATGTTTGAAGGATCAGAAATTGCAGTCGACTCTCGTGGAACCTTTAAAATGAGGTTATCAGAGTCCTCATCCACTTCGGCAATAGACTTCATTTTCTTCCCCGCATAAATCATTTCGGTCGACTTCACATTCTCTGCGACACCCACACTTGAAACGACTTCCATTGGCTGAAGATCAGTTTCTTTTTCGACTTCTGGTTCTTTCTTCTTCAAATTCCTTGCTTTCCTCCGGCTCTTCATCTCGTCGAGTGAAGCTACTGTGAATGGTCCAGTCATCATTTCTTTTGCGCATAAAAGTTCTTTAGGTTTTAGGGGCTCTCGATATTTAGACACTCTATATAACTTTTGACACGACCATCTACAATTTATCACGGGCAAAACATCGTGACAAAGGGCCATAACCTTACATTCTCCTTCTCGGTGATAAATCTTCTTCCACAACGGAGTTGCCCTTAATCTCTTTTCCACTAAGATGGTCTTATAATACCTTTCCTCGGCCGACAAGGATATAATCGCTTTGGTGTTTGAGATTGTACGTTTCGTAAAGGATCTGCAGCAACAAGCACATGGTTATTCGAATTCATAAGAAAGATTCAAGGATTAAATTTTAAAGAAAGAACGCTACTCACTCGACAAACACCAAAATTCTGGGATTCGACCAGCCCCGGTCGATCCAAATATACCCTCACCATTTGCAAAGAAATAGTCGGACTGCCAATTTCCATTATCATTAGTCGGTAATCCAGTAACTAAATGCGTCTTCATCTGACGAAGGATCAAAGTATATCTTCCTTTCTCATTCAAATGCTTCTTCAGGCAGTACGTCGCTAAAACATCATTTACCTTAAAAAGCACTCCCAACTCAAAAGACATACATTAAATCGACAATAATATCTTCAACGCATTTGGCATCAGCTGTGAAGGAGCTACTTAAAATG
The DNA here is from genome assembly GCA_019454045.1 of Zanthoxylum bungeanum. Taxonomy (NCBI): domain Eukaryota; kingdom Viridiplantae; phylum Streptophyta; class Magnoliopsida; order Sapindales; family Rutaceae; genus Zanthoxylum; species Zanthoxylum bungeanum. The sequence continues at coordinate 111,466 of SKCR01007202.1, forward strand.
ATCCAAAACCTCCCAAACCAGTCTCGAAATAGGAAACCTCAGGCCCACAAATAATGGACGTACGTAGAATCCCATCCACCCTGGAACTTTGTAATCGATTCTTTCACTCGACGAAGGAACCCGTAGTTCCAGAGAATTGGGAAACCTATACATGCACCTAAGTTCCCTCAACACTTTCCCAGTCATTCGACTGGCAGGATTTTTAGATAATAAGTTAGTGGGTACACTTGTACTAGGAAAGTCACTCGGCTCCCCAACAGCGGGTAAAGACCTTAGTGGTATAGCCTCGATAGGGATCTCTTGAGAAGGCCTAGCCAAAGTGACTACGCCATCCTTGATCAATTCTTGGTACGACCAATCTTTGTATACTTCATCCTCATTGGTCTCACTTGAGGAAGACCCGACATAACTATCAATCTTGGCACCTAAGCTGCCTAAGGATTCTCCACTCGACATCTTCCAAACAACAAACATATAAACAACTAGACTCCATAGTAACCTACTTCCTAAAGATCAAAACCCACAAACATAATTTTAAAAATATTCTCACAAACCCAAAGATCAAACAACTAATTTTACCTAAGAACAACTTGGATCTACTCTATGAACATTCAAAGTAAAGAAGAACACGATGAGAGTTTGAAGAATACCTTAGAACTTGAAGCCTTTTTCTCCCAACTTGTGGATCTTTGTGAATGAAGCAAATGAACCCATAAGCTCTCCTATTATATTACATTTTGGCACTCATTCTCCCGCTAAATGGATGACTCGTTATTCGCATTAGGTTTTACTGTATTTAATGACACGTGGAAAATCCAGAATCCTTTTATCAGGTATCGTCGAATGTAGAAAAGAATTACAATCAGGCTTGTCACAATTAGATGTTATTCACTCGCCACAACATCAATGCTTTACACTAGTGTCTTCCCCATTTGACACGACAACATCAGAAATCTAAATACATGTAATGTACTCATCAAGTCAGAGGTTGATTTAACATTTAAGCAACCCCTTATACGAGTTGCTTAATCATTCGACACCACCTCAAGCGTAAGATCAGTACCATTGGAATATCGATACAGGGCTTGACGCAATATCTACTCGTCATTCGACTTAGTACCTAATAAAATATAGGTACCATAGTAGCAACCTCTCGACACGACATTTATGGAATTTGCACAAAGAAATTGGTCACTCGGCACAATATTTTGAATAAGCTTAGATACAAGACTTCGACATAACTTATATTCGGACCAAGCATTCGACACGAAATCAATAGAACACCAAAGAGAAAGCAACTACTCAACACTCATGTCGAGTCAAGTTAAAGACATGAGCTTTCATTGTCCAGTCGACATATGTCGTATGAACTGAATCCCTGAACCATCAGCTAGTTCAGTCGACCGGGGACATCCCCAAGATGACTCATGTCGAGTCAAATAGAATTATGAAATTCACTCGTTACATACGACACGTCGACTGAAATTACTCCGAACCATCATCTGGTTCAGTCGACCGGGGACATCCCAAGATGACTCATGTCGAGTCAAATAGAATTATGAAGTTCACTCGTTACATACGACATGTCGACTGAAATTACTCATGAACCATCATCTGGTTCAGTCGATCGGGGACATCCCCAAAATGACTCATGTCGAGTCAAATATAATTATGGAATCCACTCGTTACATACGAGATGTCGAGTGAAATTACTCCTGAACCATCATCTGGTTCAGTCAACCGGGGACATCCTCAAGATGACTCATGTCGAGTCAAATATAATTATGGAATTCACTCGTTACATACGAGATGTCGAGTGAAATTAATCCTGAACCATCATCTGGTTCAGTCGATCGGGGACATCCCCAATATGACTCATGTCGAGTCATATATAATTATGAAATTCACTCGTTACATACGAAATGTCGAGTGAAATTACTCATGAACCATCAGCTGGTTCAGTCGACCGGGGACATCCCCAAGATGACTCATGTCGAGTCAAATGGAATCATGGAAATCACTCGTTACATACGAGATGTCGAGTGAAATTACTCTTGAACCATCATCTGGTTCAGTCGACCGGGGACATCCCCAAGATGACTCATGTCGAGTCAAATATAATTATGAAATTCACTCGTTACATACGAAATGTCGAGTGAAATTACTCCTGAACCATCAGCTGGTTCAGTCGACCGGGGACATCCCCAAGATGACTCATGTCGAGTCAAACGGAATCATGGAAATCACTCGTTACATACGAAATGTCGAGTGAAATTACTCCTGAACCATCATCTGGTTCAGTCGACCGGGGACATCCCCAAGTTGACTCACGTCGAGTCAAATAGAATTACGGAATTCACTCATTACATACGATATGTCGAGTGAAATTACTCCCGAACCATCAACTGGCCCAATCGACCGTGAACATTCCCCAGATGACTCATGCCTAGTCGAATGGAACAATGGTATTCACTCGATTCACACGACGTACCAAGAGAAACCACTTCTGAACCATCATCTGATACAGTCGACTAGGGACACCCCTTAGAAGAACCTCGACGAAATAAATAGGGTTTGCTTCGATCCATAAGACATGTCAAGCCGTAAAGGAACACTCGCACACTTCATACGACATGTCGTGGCAGTCATTAACCTTTGTCATGATCAATCCACTTAACACACCCCCACGGGATTCGTGTCAAGATAAAATATTCACTTTGATCCGTATACTTACGTTAACTGAGGCTGCCTCCAGAACCACCATATGTGACAAACAACTTGTAGCACCCAATGAAGGACGTGAACAGAGCAATTGGAGTCAGGTTCCCCCCAGGGAGCATGATATTGGCAAATTTTAATCCTCCACCAGGATCAGCGAGACGACTGTCAGAGTCTTTTATTCGCTCGACATAAACAATGATACTCTCCAAGTCTAGGACTTCCAGACTCAGAGAGTAGGGGATAAACTGTACAGGCCAAATTTGGGCCTAAGGATAAAATCGACATTTACCTTAGGGCCAACTACCAAACCCGAAGCCCATTAGTGAGCTCGAGCCCATTGTCATCAAGAGAAAACCAACAGACACCAGTTACCAGATCAAGAGAGAACCAGAACTCATAAACATCATCATAAAGTTGACAGTTTCAGAAGATAAACAAACAATAATAAAAACGTCAGTTACCAGACATAAACCATCTAATTAAGCCACCAGTTACAACGACTCCAGTGGGCAGAAGAGAGACCCACATCAGGGAGCCTATAAAAGAGAGAAGCAAAGGTATAGAGAGGATGTCATTTTTTGCACTACATCTATCATCAGATAAAACATAATACCTTACCCTCACGACAATCAAACAGAGGTTGAGGTATCCTAAGACCTTGACCTTTCACTTTCGACTTATTCATATTTTGCTGACTTGAGCGTCGGAGTGCCTACGACTCCACCACACCGGTGGGCAGTAACCTCCTCGTTCGCTCTATTCTTATTTTGCAGGTTCGCTTGTGCCCCTCAATTCATTCTCGATTGTGAACCTCGACCGAAATCAGCGTCCACAACATCCCAGTTAGTAAAAAGAAACACATGGGAAGAAAATCAGACAAAATATGAAAGATGCAATGCTAAAAGAAATAATTGATGCAATGACAAACAATGAAAATATGCACACAAATGAAATGAAAAATATGACAAAAATGACTCGAAATAATATTACAAACTATTACAATGATGCCTAGTTAATATTCAACTTATTATAACATGAGATAATATGAAATATGTTCATTCATGCTCAAGAACACACACATGCATGTGACTTAATCAGCAACACATAACAAGTACTTCCTTGAAAAAATAAGTGCACAAAAATTCAAAGCTTAAGATATTATTTTATGAGCAAGATTAAGTTAAAGAAGTCATATCTCATAAAATACCAAGGTCACATAATAACTATCCAAACCCAACACCACTAAAACCTGAAAATAAGCAACGTTGATTGCATGCTATTAATTTCTCCCCCTAAATATGAGTTCATAAATAAAAATTCTTTCGAGTGAAGGGTTTTTCCCCTAATCTTTTGAATTTGACACGTTTGCTCTTTTTAAGTACCTTGTTTAAAGTACTTGAGGCTTATTTTTTTTTTGAAGGGGATAACATAAGGTCATCTAGTCAAATGTCACACTATTTAATGATCTTACTATTGTAGGGACTAGACTGCCAATCTAATAATTCATACATGCAACCAAGTTTCAAAATCAATAAAATGTGTATGTGAGATGTAAACACAAGATATACTAAGAGTTTATATCACACATATTTATGCACACAAAACATTAAGGAAAAGAAATATATCACACATGCATAGCCAAATATCCTATTTACCGGGATCACATGTTTTACGCTAAGACATGTTATTTTCAGTCAATGACCTTTTTTGGTCTTTTCATTTATATTTTTTTTCATTTTTTTTTAAAAAAGACACATAAGAAACTTTGTTATTTTCCAATGGAACGTGGAATTGTATCCCGAGTGTAGATCATATTACCGTCCATTCGGAATTGGCTATGAAATTTATATTCGGGTTTCTATCCTATATACTAATAGATATATAACACAAACAAAACACACACTCACAAAAAATATAAAGAGCAAAAATAAAATGAAAAATGTAATTATGCAAAAATAAAATACATGTACACAAATGCAATGCAAGAAAATGAATGCACCATTTAAGAAGAGATACAACGAAGTGCAGTCTTATCAAGACTTTTAGGATTAAGACATGCTGAAGTTATTGGGAAAGAATCCTCATTTCTTACCCAAATTTTCTTAGGAATCTCTTTCACTTGAGAATTCATTGTTAACATCATCAATTTCTCACTAATAAAGTGAGTCTGTTTGGTAAGTGCAGAGACTTGACAAGTTAGATTCGAATAATCAAATCTAGGTTGAGCACTGCTAGACCTTTTCTTATGTTTATTCAACACGAAACACTTACGCCTAATATGTTATAATTTGCCACAGTGGTGACAAACAGGTACAAACCTTGGATGAAAATGAGGTTTACCAACGTAACCTCTAGATTGAGGTTGCTTCATATGAGAAAGAATATCAGAATGAGTCATTTGACTCTAGTCAACATGTTTCTTCCCCAATACACATCTAGGAGTTAGTTCAACTTGATTATGTAAGGACTGAGCTGTGACAAAAGTAGTTTTAGAAGAGGAAGCCTTGTCACAGCTTGACTCAATGAAGCATAAACCTTTCTTTTCACAAGGGGCATACCAATTCCTAACATGTGATCTTATTAGTCCCACTAGAAAATATAGATATCTGAGTTATAACATCTCCATGTTCTTTCTCTAAGCATTTGACTATCAATTAATTCTCTATTACTCTCATTGAGGTCATCAACAACAATAAGATTCTTAGCTAGCTTGGCTTGAACTTCTTTCCTATCTAGTTCAGTCTCTTTCGGCTTTTTATTGACCTCTACACACGTCTTCTTGGTAGCTAAGCTCTCATTATACAACTCAATATAAGCTACCTGAAGATTATCCTAATTTTCAAAGTCATCATTAGAGGACTCTGAACGGGAATCCACATCATTTCTATTAACAACATTGGAAGAAACTGCAATGTGATTGCATTTCTCATCAGAAGAGTCATCAGAAGTATAATAAACTTCTAATTCATTATCATTATGAGAGACATTATTGACATTGTTACCTCTTGACTTCAATTAATGTTGGACATTTATGACCCATAGCGTCACTATTTGTACAGATCACGGTGTTGTTGTACAAATTAACTATGTGACAAATGAGATTGTACTATCATCATTTTTGATTGGATCACCTTAGATGTATAAATGAAGAGAGGTCCATATGATTAGTTCCTGGATTGAGAATGATATGAGACAGTATCAGTCCACGAAGGATTAATCATTAAATATCCCTAGTCGTAGTATTATCGAGACAGGACATCGATAATGCGGAATAGGCTAGTATTGCACTTGTGCGCGTTGTGAGGGCACAATGGCATAGTTCTCATATATTTAAGTACAGGATACTTATGCAAGTGCAGTAGGAGGTTGTGTTTCACCGATGGTACGGGAAACAGCTTCGCTCTGGATAGACCCCTCAGAATCCCATTGGTATTATGACTATGTGTCTATGGGAGGCCGAAATCAAGGTAGGTGTGTATAGTCTTAACATGAGACTTACATCGCTAATACTTGCGATAATCGGTAGACTTTGGTCTTGGTGGTACAGGGCTTTAACCGGTTCTGAGTACACCACTTCTGGGTTTATCAGAGAGTCGTAGTGTATTGGGTGTGATGTCAAGACGGAAGTATCACTTCAGTCATAGTGGAGATGATGTCACGCAGGATACGGTATTAGTGCTCTTAAGTGCTGGCCGGCCATCGGGATATTATGACAAGGTCATGTATATCCGATTATAGAGACTAGTTACCAGACATCCGACATGTGCTTCGGACGGGGCAGACACTTATCCAGCCCCAGCCCTAGCACGTGACTATCCGATACTGGGCCGATATACACAATACTACGGTATACTACGCTTGATACAGATCTATATATTCCTGTAAGAATATTTCTGGAGAATTGGGTAGGCATGGCGCTTTGCTAGAAGCCAACCTTGTCTTGTAAATCGGTATAAACGTAGTACGAGGTACTTACGTGTTCAGACAATCCGACGATCGTATTTACTGCCAACATATCCGGAGATCTCATGGGTCGGTTCCTGAAGATTCACCGATGACGTATGACTCGCACTTTAATTAATCTGGGATTAATTGGATGAGAGAGAAAATTAATCTGGGATTAATTACGGAGATATTTTATCTGGGATAAAATATCGATTAAAGAGAGAGAACGATTAATTTGGAATTAATCGGTAAAATTAATATATTCGATATATTAAACGAAATTGGATTTCGACGCGGAATTAAAATTGGATTTTAATTCGGGCGAACGAATTAATTTAGAATTAATTCGTTAGCGACGTGAATAGTGATTTCGCTAGGCGTAATCATTTAATTACGACGCGACGAAAAATTCGTTAATTTGGAATTAGCGAACCCGAGCCCGAGAGTGATTGCGAGCGCATTCGCATTTCGAATTCGAGCGCGGCACGCAAGTCACATCAAGCGTCAAATCGCTAGTCGCATCAATTGTCAAATCACTTGTCACTTTGAGTGATGTGATGTGACATGACATGTTGTCACTTTATTAAAGTGACTTGATGTGAAAAGTAATAGGTGATGGGAATAAAGTTGAAAAGACTTGTACTTTTGACTTTTGAAAATTGAAAATTGGTAATTGGTTTAATAATTTTGGAAATTATAAAAACCAATTACAATTTTTTTTTTCCTTTTTCCCTCCCAACCAAATTCGGCTCTCTCTCTCTCCTAGGATAGAACACGTTTTTTGGTCTTTTGGAGCCAAAAAATTCATTTTCTTCTCTCACGGTCTCAAGACCGATTTCTTCATCCATTTTTGGTTTGATCAAAAACAAGAAAGAAGATCAAGTGCTAGCACACTCATGGGTTTATACAAAGGTGATAGGGAAGTGATTTTGTGAGCATGGAATCACTTTTGGAAGCTTGAAGCTTGGAGCTTCAATGGAGGTCTTCAATGGCCGATTTTGGAGGAGCCAAAATAGACCAAAACCGAGCAGTCCCTGCAGTTCTAGGAGCCCACTGCCGCGAGTTTGAGAAGCTTGAAGACTCTTGTTCATCGCGTTGCAAGATCCGTTCAATGTGAGTATGTATTCCACCTTACTCCTTTGTGTATTCATACGAATTTCTTGCTTGATTTGTTGATCTTGGGACATATATTAGAACTCAACAATTAAGTGGGACATTCAAATCTTATGGGCCTAAAGCCCTCACACTCATGACATTTAGCTCATCGGGCCTTCTTATCATCATTATTGTCATTCTTAGTCTCATGCCCATTGGACCTATGCTTCATAGACTCGTCCTTGGGTTTTTCAATTTTATGCCTATCTATCCATTTACCATTTTTATTAGAGTTGAAAGATTTATTGAATCTCTTAAAAAATTGGAATATATAATAATCAATAGAATCCATATCTTATACTTTCTTAGTTTTCATGTCTAAACCCAGAAATTTTGCTCTCATAAACTTGAAGTTACCTACAAGGTCTTCTAGTTTCAGGTTATCTAAATCATTTCTATCTTCTATGGGAGCGTTCTTAGGCAAAAATCTCTCATGTAGAGACCTCGGGATTTTCTTAATAATCCTATTCATATGAATGATCTCACCTAGGTTAAAATTGGAATTAATTATATCGTTAATTTTAGCATAGAACTCATCAAAATTTTCATCCTCTTCATATAAGCAACTTTAAACCTAGTAGCAAGCTCTTGTAGTTTGTTATTCTTAACAGACATTGTGCCCTCATGAATAGTCGCAAGAATGTACCAAACATCATTGGCGATCATACACATGGAGACTCTCATACACTCTGAGGAACAAATGGCAGCGTGTATGGCATTAATAACTTTATTGTTCATGTTGTTATCTTCAAACTCCTTTTTGGACCATGAGAGTTTGTCATTGGAAGTTGAGACCCCGTTTAGGGTAATCATGGGTTCGTTCCACTCATACTCAATAGACATCCATACCCTATTATCTAGGGATTTGAGAAACGCTCTCATGAGCACCTTCCAGTGACGGTAACATGTCTTATCAAATAGTGGAGGACAATTCAATGGTTGACTTCTATCCATAGTTAAAGGGTCAATGATAGAGGTGAGACTCTGATACTAATTGAAAATTTGTAGGTTTCTGACCCTATACACCTATAGAGGGAATATGTGTAATATGCAGAATTTAAAACAACTATAATAACTAAGACAAATCATAGATTAGTGTTTCTATGACTAAGAACATGCACCTATAAGTCTAATAAAAAATCACACTCTTAATTTAAGCAATAAATAAAGTGTTGAAAAACAAACAACAAAAAGAAAACAAATAATACCAGATTTGTTTACGTTTGGGAAAAATTCTTTATAAAGAAAAATCACTCCAGGTATAGGTTACCACCCGAATTTACTATGAAGAGAAACTTACAATAGTTAAAAGACCTAAGCGATATCTTTGCTGACTCAATTACCCCAACTGTAATAACCCAAGGAACCTCTAAAGTCTCTTGTAGTAAATCCAACAGTGAACTCGTTATTGCCGGAACTCTTACGAACAATCTCTAACTCATAACTCTGAAGGTTAGGGTTTGGCAATGTTTGATTTTATAATGGTTACCAAGGAAAAATATTCACCAAGAACAAAGAAGACATTGGATCAATAGAGTCTTCAATGGTGAACTCTTAAATAAGATGAAAATAAATATGAATGAGGTTTAGCAAAGTTCCATCAAAGAATAAGGATGTGGAAACAATATGTGGAGGCTCTGTATTTTATGTTTCTTAAGCTCGATAAAGTGGCTAGGACTTTCTTTGTATATATAGGGTTTCCAAGTCTCCAAAAAAAACCATTAAAACGCATCCATTACAACTCAAGTCTTTAAGACTCATTACAACTCAATTGGACATATTTTGTTACGAAATTTATTAACCAAAACTAGACCCAACACGTTTATTTATTGTGTTAGAGTTCAGACATGTCACACGACTGAAGTTAGTTGAAAATTATATGAATCACTTTCCTAGCGTAGCGGAAACACGTTATGCACCCAGATCAGACTAAATTTTTTTCTGCCCTTCTCTTTGAATGGCCGGATTTTACCAACACCAATACTGAATTTTTGCTTCTGTTTTGGATAAAATTTCAGCCCCGGAATATCTCCCGAACAGCCCCCGAACAACGACATAACAACTGGACTGTTTTGGACTCAAAATACATTCAATTCACTGCTTAGTTCAGCCTTGTATGATTCATTTTCTAGTATATTTCAAATCTGATTTTTCACTCAAAAACAGTCTCAACACAGCCCCAAAATACCAATTAAAGTTCCCTAAAAATTCAGGATCAAACGCAAAATAAACCGAGCCCCGAATCACCAATACAAAGTGCGGCAGTGAGCAGAAACAATGCTCACTGCCGTGGATCAAGGGAGAAGGAAGAAGATGAAGAAATTCGTTCGACACCAAGAATTCTTATTTACTATGTCTCACAACCAACAGAAGTTAGGGTGGGCTAAACTCACAAAATCAATCCCTAAACTCTTTAGAGATTATTAGTCACACTAGTTTTGTTTTGTTTTTCTTCTTGTTCTTGTTTTTAGTTTTTCTCAACACTTTAGAGAATTGTGAAGAAGAATAAGAAAGGTGGCTAGGGTTAGAATGGATTGAGATTCACAAAAAAGAAAATCTAATTTCCTTTTATACTTAGGGTTTTTGTTTCCAAAACCAAACAAAATTTTCCCCTACCCTCTCTCAATGTTTCGGCCACCCTAGGGTTATTTTTGAAAATTTTTGTAACATCAAATCTTTTATTCAATGTCACCATTATATTAAAGGAATGTTACAAAATAAATTATGTTAATACCTTTTGAAAAAGTGTAACACCCATTCCAATATTCATAATTTCCAAAGTAACCAAAAGGGTTTCCAAAAAACTATTTTGGAAATACAAAAAAAAAAAATATCTTTATTAAATTATACCAAATAATTAATAACTTATAATAAATAATTATCATATAATCATTTATTATAAAAACCATATAGTAAACTTTAATATATAGTTTCAAGTGTGAAAAAAATAATATTATTAATCATATTAATAATATTTACATATGTGAGTATATAATTGGACTATCTAATTATATTTAATTTGCCATAGTATATCAAGCTAGCACGGGGATCAAATGGACCTACAGTTCCAAGCTCTAATAATCCCGGAATATTAATTAAGCTTTTAATTAAATATTTTGAATTATTAACTCTGGATTAATCCACTAAAAACTCAAAGCTACACTCTCATTGCCGCAGATAGATAATTAAGCCGAACCACATCGGTGTCCATCGATATAGTCATTACATACAGATTAACCCTTCACGAGTATCTTGTAATTAGAGCCGGGTCATAATATCTATTATATCCCTCTAATTATTTTTACCTGAAGTACCATTGATTCTCTAATGAATGATTTATTCATAACCATTATGAATGTTAATCTTTCTATTCGTAATAGAAATACTTCAGCGCTTTAACCGTGCAAGTATCGAATCAACCCTTAATGAAGAGATTGTTAGGGTTGATGCTCTGAGCGCTAATTTCTTATGTATTTCCCTGTAAATACTCTTGTAAATATTTTATTAGTGAATAAAATAAACAGTTTCTATAATATAAATTATTTTGTCATATAGTAAAGACGCAAATGACCATAGAGTGATTGGTTATGATACAGTTGCAAAAGTGTCGCAACTGACATCGAGCAGTATCATAACATTATCATTTTTTAACTGTTCTTGGTCAAAGTTTACAATTACTTGGTCAGTAAGTAAACCCGCTGAGACTGGTACGTGTCGTATATTGGAATGTTGGATTCTAATGGTTTCTCAATGAACCATGAGTCTCGGGAGACTCATATAGACACGTAGGTGTTTATATCAAATAAACACTGAACAATTCACTGAAGATTCTTAATAGATGGTACACCAACGTCAATAAGAATCTTATCGGGTTGAGTGAGCATAGTGATCCTTCAACTTGAGATACCATTGTGGATGTATGAAGTATCATCCACACTTTGGTGACAGTCACTTCACCGATCTATTTAGATCAGACCTCCGTCTGATCGTTGGGTGTGGACTGATCCATAGGATATCATGTGCGTATCAAGATAAGATCCGTCAGTTTTGTATACAAAGCATATGTATCCATTATGGAATTAGCAATATGTTAAATCCATGGGCCTGTGGTGCAGTGTAGAAATAAGTTCTAAGTGCTATTAAGAGAATGTAATATAATGGTCGATAGGATTATACCTATAGAGATTTGACGATTATATCTATATCTCTAAGATAATTCGGATGTCTGTGACAGAATAATTATATGTATGCAGTGACCTCGACCTGTACGGTTCTGAGAGTTTATCAGTGTTCGTCATAATTTACGGGTGGGTAGATTATTGACACAAAATTAGATTTGTGACAGATATGCCTGAACCTAGAGAGTCTCACTAATGAGATATACTCGTAAGGCACTAGGGAAACTTTTATAAATAATACTGATTATTTATAATTCGTTTAACGGTTAAACGATAATATATGTGTTTGGGATCTTTCGTCCATTTATTAAATGTCAAATTGTGATATTTGATATTTATAATTAATATATGTATTTTGATTATTTAATGTAAACATAATACATATATTTAAGATATTTGTATTTAATTGTTTGATTATTCAAATGTTGAATAATTAAATTAATTAAATAATAAATATCTATTTACTTTTTAAAAGTAAGATAAATGACACATTTTAATTGGATTAAATGGCCAATTTTGGTTGGTTTAAATGGAATGATTGAATTGGTTTATTTGTGATCAACATTAAAGTGTTTGATGTTTTATTACCACAAATTTTTATTAAATCATTTTCCATTAATTAAAACAAAAATAGAAAAAATACATGGCTATTTTTTTTTCTACATATTCGATCATCTCAAGGAAATTATAAAAGCCATTTTTTCATTTTTTGTTTCATTATCTAAGAACCCTAAAAATCAAAATATAAAGGAGTAAAACTTACTTTCTTTTTCATGAAAATTGTTTCTAAGACTCTAGGCTTCAATATATGTAGCTTAGATATTTCTCTACTCTTTTGTGAATGTATTTTGATGGTTGGGAACTTGGAAGAAAGATGGAAGCATGTATAAGTGTTAAGATTGCATGAAATTAGTTTTTAAACATTCTTTTAACCATTTGATGGTGAAGTTTCCATTCTAGAGTTATTTAGCCACTCATAAATGACCTAGAATTGTTCTTGAGTTGTTTCATGATGATGAGACTTGGTTGGTGTGGTAAGAATTGAATTAAAGTGTTGAATTTAATTAATTTGGTGTTGATTTATCAATTTGTGGAAATTGTAAAATTAGGGTTCATAACCCACTCCAAATTTGGATATTTTCATATATATTATGTAATTTGATGTATATATGATGTATATTAAATTTAGGAATTTTTGGATTTGATCTTGACATGTTTTGAACTAAAATGACCAAATTGTAAATTCTTGAAAGTTTAGGGACCTCTCGACAATTTCTAGAAAATCTATTTTCTTGAGTTGAAATTATATTTTCATGTATAAGACATGTATAAATCATTTTTGGATTGATTTAGAATCAATTAAAATTATAATTGATAATTTAGGACTAAAATAATAAAAATACAAAGTTTAGGGACTAAACGGAAATTAATGAAAAATCTGATTTTTGGGTAAAAATTTCAGTTTTTAAGTATTGAGTAATTAAAATAAATTAGTTTATTTTACTTACCCAAGAAAAATTATTGAAATTGGAAAATTTTGATTTTCCGCGTTCCGCTGCGTTTACCCGGAATTGTAGCCTAAAACCCCAACAAAAATGGTATCAGAGCAGGTCTGAACCTGAACACATGATATGAATATGTCTTTAAATTCAATGTTTAATTATGTTCTTACTTTATACATGCTTGTATTTTTTTAATTTGATTAAATAAATACGTAACATCATTGCGGAAAAATCCCTAATTAATAAAGTTTTAAAAGTAATATGTAGTAGATGCATATTTCTTGGTCTGTCTTGTCAATACGGTTTATGGATATCTGTTCTATGGCTGCATCCGAGAAAGTGTCAAATCATTGAGGGTATAGTTGATAGAAATTTATCGATACCGAATGTATATGTGATACTAGGTAAATTCAATCGAAAGCGGAAATTCTAAACGTGCCAAAGTTGTCAAAACTACGCAAGTATCTTGAATTTATCATTGTCAAGTTTAACCTTGGTACGGCTCATTGTGAACGTGCCAAAGTTGTCACAATGATAAACGACTAGAACCAGAACCTAGGAGTCACTAGTGAGTGATTGATAATGAGTTGTCTACCTAATAAATATACGTAGGCGAGATCGTGCCAAATCTGTGAGCTGAAATATATTCATGGGATCCACCTTTCACTATTAATTTAATTTCATTAATTGTTTGTTTGAATTTTATTTGGGGATTACAGTATTGCATGTAAAAGTGGGAGGGCATTTTAGATTAAAAATTCATGATCTATTTATGCTTTGTTTATTTTTATATGAAACTATATTATCTGCTAACTGTTTTTCGCTATCTATATGATAGATTTACGATGGAGGCACCTGCTTCTAATCCTTTTACTCGTATACTTGATACGAACAAGCTTAAAGGTGCCGAAAACTTTGCAGATTGGGACTTGGATCTAAGAATTATTCTTGGGTCTGAGCAAATAAAATATATGTTAAAAGGTTTGTTGCCACTTGCCATAACAGATGATGCAACACAAGAGGAATATGAGACTCTCCAAAAGTGGAGAGATGATGATAGGAGGGTCAACTCATATATTCTCAGTTCCTTGGCACCGGAGCTTAAGAGGCAATAGCTTGGATTATCTAACGCATATAAAATGTGATGCAGTTGTGAGAATATTTTATGAACCAACAACGGGTCTCGGTTCATAAAATTTCAATGGAATTGTTCCATGCAAAACTGGAAGATGGACAGGCTGTAAGCCCTCATGTACTTCATCTGATTGATCTGATCGAACAGTTGAGGCACTATAATTTCCCTCTGAATGACACTTTAGGATAAATTGTCATACTTGGATCTCTCTCACCATCATATCACCAATTTGTGATGTATTTCAATATGAATGAGATTAGTTGTTCTTATCAGGAGCTGCATAAGATGTTGCAAACTGCGGAGGAAGAATTAAGGAAATGAATACTGACTCGCCCTCTTAAACCCACTGCTCTTCATGCTTCTTCCCAATTTAAACAGAAAGGGAAGAAGAAAGGTAAGAAAAATAAGGGTACGAATCTTCCACCACAGGGTAATATAGTTAAACCGAAGAGAGCCGCCGAAGATAAATGCCACCACTACAGCAAGATCGGCCATTGGAAGAGGAACTGTCCTGATTACCTACTCATATCAGAAAAGAAAGAGCATCTACTTCAGATACTTTTATTTTTCCCATTATTGATATCTCATTAGCTTGTGAAGCTATGTCATCCAGTTGGATTTTGGATTCTGCTTGTCCAATTCGCATTTGCAATTCGTTGCAGGTGCTGAAGGAAAGTAGACGGCTAAAATCTGGGGATATGCAGTTGCGTTTCGAGAGTGACGACTCTTTGGATGCAGTTGTTGTGGGCTTATGTGAGATTCCCCTACCCAGTGGGAGCCTTTTGTTGCATGACTTTTTTTGTACCGGGATGTGTTGTGAACATTGTGTTACTTTTTGTATTAGATACTGAAGGATATAATGTAAATATTAAGAATCGTTCTTTATATTTATATGATAGATATAATGTTCAGATCCTAGTTTGTCCAAATGAGCATGGTCATTACATTTTGCATACCTCACAAAATATCTTTAATGCTGGAATTAATAAACGTAAAGTATCTGATATAAATAATATTGAACTGTGGCATATGAGATGAGGTTATATAGGCATGAAATGCCTAACCCAGTTGGTTAGGAATGGTTTGATACAAGATCGTATCATTGAACATTATCCAACTTGTGAATCTTGCATTGGGGTAAAATGACCAAAGCTTCATTTTCGGGTTAGGACACCGAGCCACTGACTTATTAGAACTAATACATTCTGATGTATGTGGTCCCATGAGTCACACTGCTCTCAGTGATTTTCCCTACTTTGTTACCTTTACCGATGATCTGTCACGATACGGTTATGTTTATTTGATGAAACATAAATCAGAAACCTTTGAAAAAGTTCAAATAATTCTGAAATAAAGTGGAAAACAGACTGGTAAATATATTAAATATCTTCGATCTAATCGAGACGGTGAATATATGAGTGGTGAGTTCACCGATTATTTAAAAGAGAATGAGATTCTCACTTAATATACTCCTCCAGGTACTCCACAGCACAATGGAGTTTCCGAAATGAGAAATCGGACTTTATTGAAAATGGTTCGATCAATGTTGAGTTTTACAAATTTTCCCTATTATTTATGGGGTTATACTTTTTTAACTGTTTCTCATCTCTTGAATAAGATTCATTCCAAGGCTGTTCCTACAACTCCATATGAGATATGGACTGGTAGGAAACCGAATCTTAATTATATTAAGATTTGGGGCTTTCCTGCCTATGTCAGGATGGCTCACCAAGATAAGCTTTCGCCTCGAGGATAAAAGTTTAGGTTTGTTGGATATCCTTCAAATACGAAAGGATATTTGTTTTATGATACTGAGCATCAAAATGTGTTCGTAGCTCGCTTCGCAAAATTTCTAGAGGTGGAATTTTTGTCTGAAGGAGGTAATCATACACATGTTGAACTTGATGAAGTACAATTGGAACCAATGAACCATTGGAGAAACCCGAAGTTCAAATAGATGAAGAACCTTCAACACACACACTTTGTAGGTCCCAAAAGGTGTCAAGACCTCCCGAACGCTTGTATTTGATATAAGAAAAGAGTCTAGATGTTCTCTTAATTGAAGAGACTGACCCTTACAACTATAGAGAAGCGATGTTGGACATCGAATCCGCGAAATGGCAAGAGGCCATGAAATCAGAGTTAGACTCCATGCATCAGAATCAAGTTTGGGACTTGGTTCCGCTTTTTGAAGGAATTATTCATATCAGTAGTAAATGGGTTTACAAGAGGAAACGTGGGCCTGACGGAAAGGTTGAAACCTTTAAGGCCAGACTGGTAGCTAAAGGTTACATGCAGTGACCTGGTGTCGACTACAATGAAAATTTTTCTCTAGTTGTGATGCTGAAGTCTATAAGGATTTTGTTGTCTATTAATGCTTACCATGATTACAAGATTTGGCAAATGGATGTCAAAACGGCTTTTCTAAATGAGTTTCTTAATAAAGAAATCTATATGGAACAGTCGGGGGGTTTTGTATTCTGCGAAATCTCAGGCATGGTTTGTAAGCTTAAGAAGTCTATTTATAGACTTAAGTAAGCTTCGCGAAATTGGAATCTTCGATTCGACGAGATTATTAGATTGTCTGGTTTTCTCAAGAATACAGAAGAATCATGTGTGTACCAGAAGGCTAGTGGGAGTATGATAGTATTTTTGGTTCTTTATGTTAATGACATCCTAATCAATGGGAATAATATAGGAATGATGCAGGATGTCAAAGCTTACCTCTGTAAGAATTTCTTCATGAAAGACCTGAGTGAAACTTCTTATATCTTGGGTATAAAGCTCTATAGGGATAGAGAAAGGAAACTTATTGGGTTATCCCAATCAATGTACATGGATAAGATCCTAGAACATTACAATTTTGCTAACTGTAAGACAAAAAATATACCGTTTAGATGTGGCATTCATCTTTCGAAAAAGATGTGTCCATAAACAGAAGATGAGAAGATTAAAATGTCTAATCAATCTTATGCTTCATGTTTGGGTAACATTATGTATGTCATGTTATGTACGAGGCCTGATATTAGCTACGCGGTTAGTGTAACCAGTAGATATCAGTCAAATCCAGGAAATGACCATTGGATGGCCGTTAAACATATCCTTAAGTATCTTAAAGGTACTAAGGATAAGTTTATCATATATGGAGGAAATGAATTGCAGGTTAATGGGTATACGGATTCTGATTTCCAATTGGATCCCGATGATAGAAAGTCTACATCAGGATTCGTATTTACCCTTAACGGTGGTACAGTTTGTTGGAAAAGTTCCAAACTGGGGTCTATAATTGATTCCACCACTGAGGCGAAATATATTGCTACTTCTGAAGCTGCAAAAGAAGTTGTTTGGCTTAAGAAGTTTATCAATGAACTGGGAGTTGTCCCAAGTATCGTGAATTTGATTCCGTTATACTGTGATAATACTGGAGCCATATCGCAAACAAATGAACCGATGGTGCATCAGAAATCGAAGCATGTGGAACGAAAGTACCACATTATTCGAGAGATTGCGTCGTGAGGTGACATTATCGTGTGCAAAGTTCCCAGTGAAGATAATATAGCAGACCCGCTCACGAAGGCCATACCTCTGAAGTTATTTGATAAGCATGTGGAGTTGACCGGTATTAGATACAATCGATATTGGTACTAGAGCAAGTAAGAGATTTTGTTAGGGTTGGTGCTCTGAGCGCCAATTTCTTATGTATTACCCTGTAAATACTCTTGTAAATATTTTATTAGTGAATAAAATAAACAGTTTCTATAATATAAATTATTTTATCATATGGCAAACACGTAAATGACCATAGAGTGATTGGTTAAGATACAGTTGCAAAAGCGTCGCAACTGACATTGAGCAGTATCATAATAGTATCATTTTTAACTGTTCCTAGTCAAGGTTTACAATTACTTGGTCAGTAAGTAAACCCGCTGAGACTGGTACGTGTTATATATTAAAATGTTGGATTCTAATGGTTTCTCAATGAACCATGAGTCTCGGGAGACTCGTATAGACACACATGTGTTTATATCGGATAAACATTGAACGACTCACTGAAGATTCTTAATAGATGGTACACCAACGTCAATAAGAATCTTCGCCTATCGTTGGGTGTGGACTGATCCTCATGATATCATGTGCATATCAAGATAAAATTCGTCAGTTTTGTGTACAAAGCATAGGTATCCATTATGAAATTAGCAATATTTTAAATCCATGGGCCGGTGGTGCACTATAGAAATGAGTTCTAAGTGTTATTAAGAGAATGCTAATATTATCGTCGATGATATTATACCTATAGAGATTTGACTTATATATATATATATATATATCTGGGATAATCCGGATGCCTGTGACGAAAGGATTATACGTATACAATGACCTTGACCTGTATGGTTCAGAGAGTTTATCTGTGTTCGTCATAATTTACATGTGGGTAGATTATGGACAAGAAATTGGATTTCATGACGGATATACCTGAAGCTAGAGAGTCTCACTAATGAGATATACTTGTAGGGCACTAGGGCAAGTTTTATAAATAATACTGATTATTTATAAGTCATTTAACAGTTAAACGATAATACATGCGTTTGGGATCTTTCAGGCCATTTATTAAATGTCAAATTGTGATATTTGATATTTATAATTAATATATGTATTTTGATTATTTAATGTAAATATAATACATATATTTAAGATATTTGTATTTAATTGTTTGATTATTCAAATTTTGAATAATTAAATTAATTAAATAATAAATATCTATTTACTTTTTTAAAGTAAGATAAATGACACTTTTTAATTGGATTAAATGGCCAATTTTGGTTGGTTTAAATGGAATGATTTAATTCATTTATTTGTGATAAACATTAAAGTGTTTGATGTTTTATTACCACAAATTTTTATTAAATCATTTTCCATTAATTAAAACAAAAATAGAAAAATACATGGCTATTATTTTTTTTCTACATATTAGTTCATCTTAAAGAAATTATAAAAGCCATTTTTCATTTTTTGTTTCATTATCTAATATTCCTAAAAATCAAAATACAAAGGAGTTTGAGAGATAAGAAGAAAGAAAGCAAAAAAGGCTTGGAAACTTGGAAATTTTGTAAGTTTTTCTTACTTTCTTCTTCATGAAAATTGTTTCTAAGACTCTAGGATTCAATATGTGTATCTTAGATTTTTCTCTACTCTTTTGTGGATGTATTTTGATGGTTGGGAACTTGGAAGAAAGATGGAAGCATGTATAAGTGTTAAGATTGCATGAATATAGTTTTTAAGCATTCTTTTAACCATTTGATAGTGAAGTGATCATTCTAGAGTTACGTAGTCACTCATAAATGACCTAGAATTGTTCTTGAGTTGTTTCATGATTGTGAGACTACTTTGGTGTGGTAAGAATTGAATTAAAGTGTTGAATTTAATTAATTTGGTGTTAATTTGTCAATTTATAGAAATTGTAAAATTAGGATTCATAACCCACTCCAAATTTGGGAATTTTCATATATGTGATGTAATTTGATGTATATATGATGTATATTAAATTTGGGAATTTTTGGATTTGATCTTGACATGTTTTGAACTAAAATGACCAAATTGTAAATTCTTGAAAGTTTAGAGACCTCTCGGCAATTTCTAGAAAATCTGTTTTCTTGAGTTGCAAATTGTATTTTCATGTATAAGACATGTATAAATCATTTTGGGATTGATTTGGAATCAATTAAAATTATAATTGACAATTTAGGCTAAAATGATAAAAATACAAAGTTTAGGGACTAAACGGAAATTAATGAAAAATCTAATTTTTGGGTAAAAATTTCAGTTTTTAAGTATTGAGTAATTAAAATAATTTAGTTTATTTTAATTACCCAAGAAAAATTATTGAAATCGGAAAATTTTGATTTTCCGCCTTTCGCTGTTTTTATCCGGAATTGCCGCCTAAAACCCCAACAGATACTCCTCTATTTCTCGCAAGGAGTGAACTTCATATCTATGTAAAACGTCCCCAGCTACATACCAAACCATTTCCCATAAATTACGTAGCTATTTGTTGAGATTACTACACCCAACTTCACATTTGTAAATCCAATGACTTAGTCTGCCATGCATGAGTTCGTAGTACACTCAGGATTAAGATCAATCCATATATGACCATCTGGTAGATCGAAATGAATTTCTTTATTTAATGGAAATTATAAGAAACTCATTTCTATCTGGTTCCAGTCCTATATGATCACATCATACAATGTGCCTCTATTCTCATATCTCCACATAGACGATCCCGGATCAAGGTCGCCATACAATTATAGAATGAACCGCAGCTATAGATAAACCACAAACAAAGTATCCGCTTTGTTCACTCTCTATGGACTATTTTGGATTACTAACTTCAGATTTAAATCCTCATGTGTATAACACTCATACACTAAGTCCGAAGGCACATGTGATAAATATGATAATATACAATATGCGACATTAAACAAACACTTTGATAAATGAATAATGCATTATTTTATTTCATAAAAAATAATATCGTTTACATTACATAATGCTCTAGAGCATATATCCCAACAATATCCCACTTGCACTAGAGCAAATGGGACATGTCACGTAATCCTAGACCATCTAAGTGACCTTCAAACACTTTAGCCGACAAAGTCCTTGAAAACGGATCAGTCAAGTTCTCTACAGATGCAATCTTTGTGACAGAAACATCTCATCTTTGCATTATCTCCCTCATGAGATGATATTTCCTCTTTATATGTTTTCCCCTCTTTTGACTTCTTGGTTCCTTTGAATTTGCCACCGCACCATTATTATCGCAATAAAGTGTGAGTAATTTATCCATATCTGGAACGACTTCCAGATCTCATAAGAACTTACGAAGCCAGACTGCTTCCTTAGTTGCTTCGCAAGCTACTACATACTCAGCCTCCATGGTGGAGTCAGTAATACAAGATTACTTTATACTCCGCCATACTATAGCCCCACCACCTAGGGTAAACACTGATCTAGATGTTGATTTTCTAGAATCGACATCCGTCTGAAAATCACAGTCTGTATATCCTCTTTGGATCATATCCTCACCAGAATACACAAGCATATAATCTCTCGTTCTCTTAAGATACTTGAGAATGTATTTCACAGCCACCCAATGATCCAATCCTGGGTTAGACTGAAACTTTCTGACTACTCCTACTGTAAAGCAGATGTCTGGTCTCGTGCATAACATAGCATACATGAGACTACCAACTCCTGAGGCATATGTGGTATTGTTGGAGTTGATGATCGGCGCGCCAAATTTTGTTATATTTATTGTAAATACGATGTACATTTTATTTTATTATGAATAAAATTGATTAATTTTCATCAATATATTCTATTATATAGTAAAGGCATAAAAAATCTTATAATGAATAGTTGTGACGTAATTGCAAAAGCGTCGCAATTATTACTGAGAAATGTCACAATATAATTCATTCTGAAACTGTTCCTAGTCAAAGGTTTATATAATTGGTCAGTTAGTAAACCCGTGAGACCGGTATGTGTCGTATATTAGAATTATTCTAATGGTCTGTCTCAGTAAACCATGGGTCTTGGGAGACTCATATAGATACGTAGGTATTTATTGGATAAATATTGAACGACTCAATCAAAGATTTTTGATAGATGGCACACCAAAGTCAGTAAGAATCTTTACTAGTCGAATATCATATTAGCTCATTTGACTTGTGATACCATGTGGATATGAGAGATATCCTCCGTACTTTGATGACAGTCACATCAATGATCTTTTAAGATCAGACCTCCGCCTGTTCATCGGGTATGGACTGATACTCATGATATCACGTGATGTATCCAGAGAGAATCTGTCATTCCCATGTACGGGATTTAAGTATCCAATTAGTGATTCTTTGAAATTCTTGGTTGATGTTTGATTCGAAAATGAGTTTCGAATATTTATTAAAGAATCATAAATATGTCGCAACACATGAATTATTCATAGCGGAGATTTGAAGTTTAATCTATATCTTCGGAACAATTCAGATAACCTATAACAGAGAGATTATATATATGCAATGAACGAATTACGGATATGAAAATGATTTCCGTGACATATAAACTTGAACCTAAAGAGTCCCACAATATAAAGTGTACTCGTTGAGCACTTGGGCAATTAATTATGGATAATTCAGATTATTCATAATTTACACATACGTATTAAATCATGTGTATTTGTATACGACACATAATTTAGAGTAGATACACATTATTTCCATTGAATTTTGATACTTGTTTTATTATAAATTAATTAATTAATTATTAATTATTCATATTAATAAAATGGAAGAATATTCTTAGAATATTTCTCCATGTAGTTCTTTTATCTTTTTTAATAATAAAATTTATTTATTTATTTATTTTAATTAAGAATATTACGTTGAATATTCTTGATTTTTGGCATAATTTGATTGGTCAAACCATGTGTTTGTAACACATGGATTTTAATTAACAAAAATCAAGATAAAAATCTTATTTAGATAAGATTAAAAGTGTGTCAAATTTATTGCCACAAAAATTATTATTTTTTGTTAGAAAAATAGTAAGATTTTTGGCCATTAGGGTTTATTTACTATATAAATGAAACTTGGTTCATTTTACAAGTTTAATGACTCTCATGTGTTGAGAACATGAAGGAAAACAGGGGTTAAGGTTTAAGAATTAGGCAACCAACACCAAAGGAGAAGAAATTAAGAAAAATGGAGCTTGGAATTAAGGTAATTAAAAGTTCATAATTTCTAATTTCTTACTTTTCGTTTCTAAAGCATGAGAATATGTATTAGATATGTATTTTGCACGACTTTAAAATATATGTATCATGGATATGTATATGGATAAAAAAATTTGGTGTTGATTAGTTAATAACCTTAATAGTTTTCCTTATAAGCATGTGTAAAAGGATTAATTATGGAATTAATCTCAAAATAAAAAAATTATCATTATAGAGTGATGTTACCACTCTAATATTGCCTAGAATTATTCTTGAGGCTTTGTATTGTGGTGATTAATTTTGGTGTAAATTAATTGGATTAATTTTGTAAATAAATTGAATTTAGGCATGAAAATTGATAAAAACTAAAATTGGATCAGATCTGGTTTTGAGTGTTAAATCAGAATATTTTTCATGTAAAAATTTTTATTTGAATGATTTTGGATGTGTATTGGGTGGTGGATAAATTCCGGAAATTTTTTCGGGGCGGAAATTATTTCGGTGCGAAAATGCGAGAAAATAGCGAAATTCGGGTTGAAATGGGCTCGCCGCGTCATGGCTGTGAAACCAGCAAACTGGGTACTTTTCGGGCAGTCCACGGGCTGACCGACCACAATCCAAGTGATCGGGTTGGCCCGGCTCGGTGGTTGGTCAACTGGTTTGACCATTTGCCCGTTACGCTTAATATTTATCGAAAAATATTTTCGTAAAATAATTCGTCGCGTTTCGAAATATATTATGTTATTAAAAGTTAATAAATAATATATTTGAACTTATTTGAGTGAATTAAAAATATTTAATATTAATTAATTCGCTCGGAAAAATTTTAAAATGTTTAAAAACCATTTTCGCCTTCCACTGCGCCCTTCCGTTGCGCATACCTCAATATATATGTCTCATTTTCTCAACTTCTTGAGGTGTCTTATGAGACTGATCTTTTGACAAGTGAATTCCATGTTAAGGCAAATTACCTTTCTTGGAATTCTGCATCCCAAATCGCATAATGATCTTGTCGATGTATGATGCATGAGACATAGCTAACAGTCGTTTCTTACGATCCCGAAGTAGCTGGATCCCAAGAATATAACTGGTCTCTGCCAAATCTTTCATTTGGAATTGGTTAGCTATCTAGGTTTTCACGTCCGATAATATATTTACATCATTCCCAATGAGTAAAATATTATCGACGTATAAAATAAGAAAAACCACATTTCCGTCAATGACACGCTTATATACACAAGGCTCATCAACATTCTGCTCAAAATTAAATGACTTGATCGTTGTTTCAAATCTTATGTTCTAAGATCGAGATGTTTACTTGAGTCTATAAATGGACCTTTGCAGCTTGCAAACCTTTTGCTCTTGATCTTAGGCTATGAACCCCTCTGGTTGTACCATATAGATATACTCATCAAGATTGTCATTCAAGGATGCAGTCTTGACGTCCATTTGCCAAAACTCATAGTCATAATATGCGGCAATGGACAGAAGAGTGCGGATGGACTTTAGCATTGCTACTGGCGAGAAAGTTTTCTCATAGTCAACTCCCACTTTCTGGGTATAACCCTAGGCCACTAGCTTAGCCTTGAAAGTATGTACTTTCCCATCTGATCTCCTCTTTCTCTTGTAGATCCACTTACAACCTATGGGTTTTACCCTATCCAGTTGGTCCACAAGTTCACCGACTGAGTTAGAGTACATAGACTCCATCTTTGGGTTCATAGCTTTGAGCCATTACTCTTTATCAGAATCATACATTGCACTATGATAGGTCAATGGATCATCTACACCATCGCTGGAAGCGATAACTTGTGCCTCTCCAACTTCTTGATAGCGATCATGTTGTCCTTTCCACTACGTCTATGTGGCAGATCATTCTGAAAAACTTACATCTGACGCTTAGATGTCGAAGGTTTTATGTGTTTGTCAACTGTCGTTGACGATGGTGTGTTGGTCGAACCAATAAGTAACTCTGCGAGTAACACCTTACAACGAGGTTTGAACTCTCTCATATAGTGTACTATCACGAGTTTTTCAAAACAGTACAAAAAGATTTTCAAATTAAGGGACATATTTGAAAAGGGATGGTATTCGAATCTTAGACTTTATGTATTGGAAAATAGGTGAGAATATTTTAAAGTGAAGCTTTTTCGCATTGGGAAACGTGTGGTTTCAAGAACCGGTTACGCGATTCCTGTTTTCATCGTTCTATGCATAAAAGATTCTTTTTTCGACTATAAATATTTCAAACGAACTCCGATTGAGTTGATTTCTAAACCATCGGACTCGTTTTTCCCAGACGAACAACTTTCATGTTGAACATTTTCTTAAATTTACATCAGAAGGGCTTCAAAAATGTGAAATTTCTAGAAAGTTCCATGACATGGACCTGTTTGCAATTTCGCGGGGGTCTGAATGTAAATTTCAGAAATTTCTTATAAATAGCTCATAGTTTCCTCAAATTGCAGAATGGGCCTAATCTTCCCATCCTCTTCACTCGACCCCCTCCCTGGGTTTTTGGATAAGGTTTGCGCCGGTGGCCACCCGGCGACCGGCGCATCGACACAGAAAGAACCGCGGCCTACCCCAACCTCCAGTTGTCGGCGGTCAGCCAAAAGACGCCAGAATCTGACAAAATAACATGAAGAACGCGTGGAAATGGATTAGTCGATCCCGGCTCGTTGCTTCATTTCACGGCCCGAGTCACCCGCTTAATCGAAGCTCTCAGAGAGTACTACAAGACTGCGGTGTCGGTTTTATGCAATAGCGCTTGGTTTCACGTGAATTGAGAGAAGAATATTCGGATGAATAGTGACCCACGATGAACAATAACTCTGATTGGAATTCCATCGATTCTAGCGCATTCGTGGGATCGTTTAGAGTTCGTATATGGCCTCGAAATCTCGACTTGACTAGGACCTGAAGTGCTCGCGAAGCTAGGTAAGTAACCCATGCGATGTGTGCTCGAATCATTCTTTTTGTGTTTTAAATGTGTTTGTATATATACATATATATGTATATGTGTGTGTATATATACACACACACACACACACACCTACCTATACATATATGTAAAAACAAAGTGAAAGGTTTAAGATAGTTGAGTGATGGATTTGAGGAAAAACTTCAAGATCGTGAACAATTGAATTAGTCGATACCATCACAGGTATGACCTTCGTCATTTCTATGATATGAAGTGAAAAGTTTGATGA
This sequence comes from Zanthoxylum bungeanum, assembly GCA_019454045.1. Taxonomy (NCBI): domain Eukaryota; kingdom Viridiplantae; phylum Streptophyta; class Magnoliopsida; order Sapindales; family Rutaceae; genus Zanthoxylum; species Zanthoxylum bungeanum. The sequence continues at coordinate 138,084 of SKCR01007202.1, forward strand.
CTACATGTTGATGCATGCTAGTGTATGAACACATAATGATTTGTATATGTATGTGATGGTAAACTGTGAATAAGTTTATTATTGTTTCGCACATGCGATTATTTATTTAGAGGTTGGGATGGTTAAGTGAGATGAGGAAAGAATATAAGTTTAGTCTTCTCCAAAAGAATATGTTTACTTGGTAAAGATATTGAATTAAAAGTTTCTAGATATAAATTCTGAAAATGAATATGATTGAACGATAAATGAAGAGATATGACGACTGTTAGAGATAAGAGATTTGATTTCGTAATAAGGTGTATACTCGTATATTTGAAATATATGTATGTATATGAGTATTTGAATGATGTTTGAATTGTTTATCGTGTATGGGATTGTTTATGAGAAATTATGTGATGAATTTATGTTATATGGTGTGTGCGCTTGTGTGTATGTTTGATTAGATGATTTGTGTGGTAGTAGTCGAGCTGGTTAGGAATCCGTTCAGATGGAATTCATGTCATACCTATTCTAAAATAGGTAATTTGTCTTGTATGAGCATTGTGTGCATAAGCCAGCCATATGTCTGTATTGTTTGACAATGTGTTCTCTGGTGTATTGATTGTTATGTGTGCTCCATGGTTGGCAACACGATTGTCTGCATGTCTGTGTGTATATGCGTGTATGATAGAACTCGTAAAATATACGGATATTGTATGCTTATGTGAAATGAATGAATGAATTTGAAAAAATAATATGAGCATTAAATTCTATAACGTGTATTTGTTAAGTTGTATTGGAACGTATATATATATATGTTTAAGAACTCTAAAATTGTAATTGCATGTATATAAGAAAGTGTGCTACAGTATGTACGGGTGCATATAAATCCTGAATGTTAAGCTATTGTAAGGTTACCGTATTTGAAGAAAGATAATAGATGTTTGTTTTGGTATAGAAGAAAGTTTATTTGGCGAATTGAGGGTATTTCATAGATGTGCATTCAGAATAAAGTTTAAGAATATGACTTCAAGTTTCTTGTGATTGGAATGGTTTCTATGTAAAATGATATATTGTATGATTTTAATGTTTGGTTAACAGATTGGTGTATATGTGAATATGTAGACATGAGAATTTGACAGTGATTAAGCATAAAGGATAATAATAAGCTAATAAATCGAACTTGTAATAATTTAGTAAATTTGATAAACTGTTGATATGTTTGATTTGTTTGTTTATAATAATAGCATGGTTACTTACTGAGTTTTAATAACTCACACTAAACCAGTTGCCAGTTTTGCAGATTGGCTACCAGATGGGTCAACTACTCCAACTTTGAAGTCATGTTCGAGACGTGGATCACCCAAGCGGCAGTCACCCTCGCAAGTGTCCTGGGAAAAAGTCTTAGAAGATTAGGATATCTAATTTATTGTTTTATTTATCGTGCTGAGCACATAGTTTGTATTAATAAGATTGAGTTTTAATTGTTTTTTATGTTGTGGGCATAGCCCTTGAATGTTGATAGATAATAATGGGGTGGGCATTATCGGATTCGGATCGGATCGGACCGAATCCGAATCCGATCCGATTAGTATTAGTTTGTTTGATCCAATAAGGTTTGATAGCCTTATCAAACTCGATCCGATCCGGTCTGATAACTATCGAATCAGATCAGATTTGATTGATCCGGTTCGAATACTTAACGAATCAGATAAATCTGATTTGATAACGGATTCGAATCCGAGAGAATCCGATAGTGGATTCGATTTGATAACGAATATGATTCGATAATGGATCCGATTTGATAAAATTGATTTGAATTTTAAGTTATCCGATTTGATTCGATAAAATTGTTATGAATTTACAAATTTTTTGAATCAGATCTGTTATCAAATCGGATTTGTTTTCAAATCAAATCTGCTATCGGATTTATTATCAAATCGGATTCTCTATCGGATTTCGAATCCGTTATCAAATCGGATTCCTTATCGGATTCAGATTTATTATCAAATCGGATAAAATCTGATTCGATCTGATAATTATCAAATTTATCCGATCGGATCCGAAATTCGACAAATGAACCAAACATGATTCGATTCGGTTCGATAGCCAAATCCGATTCGATATTATCGGATCAGATCTGACCCGATCCGATCCGATGCCCACCCCTATATAATATGGGCACAGAGCCCTTAAGTAATATTTTTGATGTGTTGTGTGGACCTGAGGTCCTTTTTGATATATAATGTTTATCTTATAATCGCTTTAGTGCTGGACTGAGATCCAGGTTGTCCGATTTTAGGATATATCATGCCAGATTTTCATAAATTTAGAGGCTTATGGAGATGGGTCAATCATGTTTCATGCCGGTAGCATCTTGCCTTTTGCGGGGTGTTACATATAGTCCTCTTCTAGTTTCGTGGCGTTTGTCAATATAAACAGTTTGTTATCTTCAAGACTATAAAATAATCCACCCCTAGTTTCCTTATGATGGCCTACAAATAGGCATACATGTGAATGTGGCTCCAACTTAGTAGTCTTATTATTCAACACATATGCTAGACACCCTCATATGTAGAAATATCGTAAACTAGTTTTACGACCACTTCATATCTCTAAGAGAGTCTTAGGAAAAGACTTAGATGGAACTACATTAAGGATATACATTGTTGTTTGAAATGCATAAATGGAACAACATTAAGGATATATATTGTTGTTTGCAATGCATACGCCCAGAATGAACTAGGTAATGAACTATAACTAAACATAAATCTTATCATGTCTAGTAGGGTCCGATTTCTCCTCTCTGCAACACCATTTTGCTATGGTTTTCCAAGTAATGTGAGCTGGGATACTATCTCATGCTCAACTAAGAATTCCTCGAAATCTCTGTCAATGTATTCTCCTTCATGATCAGATCGTAGTGTTTTGATTGTCTTACCTAACTGGTTCTCAACCTCAACACGATACTCTTTGAACTTTTCAAAAGTATCTGACTTGTGCTGCGTTAGGTAAACATACTCATATCTTGAATAATCGTCAATAAATGTAACAAAGTATTCATAACCACCTCAGACTTTTACATTCATCTGTCCATAAACGTCCGAATGTATTAGCTCAAGTGGTTGACTGGCCCTTAAACCTTTTCCAGTAAAGGTCTCTTGGTCATTTTTCATTCTAAACAGGATTCGCAGACTGGTAAAGTTCCGAGCTTTAACTGGTTTAAGACTCCGTTCTTTATCAACCTATCTATTCGGTCAAGACTGATATAACCAAGTCTAAAATGCCACAGATATGTGTCATCGTGAGAAATATTTTACTGTTTTGTTTTAGGTTTCTTAACCTTGAACATTTCAGTGTTGAGCAGTGACATATGTATTAACGGTCTTAACACATACAAGTTATTTTCTGAGTTTCTTGTGCATATGGTTAATCCATTTCTACCAATAATAACAAAATTACTATTAAAAGAAACTGAAAAATCATCATCCAAAAGTTTAGAAACAGAAATCAAATTCCTGCGAAAACCGAGAATGAATAACACATTGTTCAAATTTAAATAAATATTATTTAAAAAACTTAAATCGGAAACTCCCACTGCTCTTGCTGAAGCGACATCCCCTGTCCCGGCCCTCATGGTGTAGTCACATTCAGCAAGTTCCCTTCATGAGTCAAATAGTTGCAAAGAAGAACAAACATGGTTAGTGGCCCCAGAATCAACAATCCAAGCGGATTTATCATCCTCCATTAATAGAGATTCGATAACAAGTAAATCATATTTACATGTAGCCTTATTCTCCTTCAGCTCAGGAAGGTATTTAGGGCAATTCATTTTCCAATGCATGTCCTTGTTGCAGTGGAAACACTTTCCCTCGGACTTGACATCCTTGGAGCCTTTCTTGTTATTCTTCTTCATTGGCTTAGCCTTGGCTTTCCCAGTGCTATTATTCTTCTTCTTTGCAGATTTAGAAAACCCAACAACATTTGCCTCAGTAATGGGCTTACGAGGATCCCAAAGATGGACTCGTAGTGGGTGAGCTCATTAAGCAGTTGGTTCAAAGTAAAAGTTAACTTGTTCATAACATGGTTGCTTTTAAACTGCAGGAAACTCTTTGGAAGAGTTTCTATAATCATGGTCATCTGGCTCTGCTCGACAATACGAGCACCATGGGTTTTGACAGTGTTGAGATAAGTCATCATCCTCGAGATGTGCTCTGGGACTGATGTCTCATCCTTCATCCTAACAGTCATCGCTTAGACCATAGCCTCATGATGTTGACATTTCGAAGGTTGCGCGAACATGCCCTGCGATGACTCCATCATCTGAGATGATGAAGCTATAGGCTTATGCTTTGCAGCAAGAGCCTTTGACATCCCTACTAGCAAGTAGCAGCATGATTTCTCATTAGCCACGACCCATTTCTGGTAGGCATCGCACACAACTTGGCCAGAATTTCTGGCCGGCTCGAGAGGACACTCCTCATTCAGGACAAACTTTAGGTCTTTACCGACTAAGATATCTTTCATGTTACTTTTTCACTTAACATAGTTTTCTCCTGTTAATTTATCATTTGAGAGTATAAAAATAATTGAAGAAACCATGGCTGAAAAATAAAAATAAATAAGCATTTAATTTTCATTTATCATCCTCGAGACGTGCTCTCTGACTGATGTCTCATCCTTCATCCTAACAGTCATCGCTTAGACCATAGCCTCATGATGTTGACATTTCGAAGGTTGCCCGAACATGCCCTGCGATGACTCCATCATCTGAGATGCTGAAGCTATAGGCTTATGCTTTGCAGCAAGAACCTTTGACATCCATGCTAGTAAGTAGCAGCATGATTTCTCATTAGCCACGACCCATTTCCGGTAGGCATCGCACACAACTTGGCCAGCATTTCTGGCCGGCTCGAGAGGACACTCATTCTTCAGGACAAACTTTAGGTCTTCACAGACCAAGATATCGTTCATGTTACTTTTTCACTTAACATAGTTTTCTCCTGTTAATTTATCATTTGAGAGTATAAAAATAATTGAAGAAACCATGGCTGAAAAATAAAAATAAATAAGCATTTAATTTTCATTTATCATATATTAAAACTATCAAACAATTTTGGCATAAATTTAAACATGATACATGAACCATGAATAACGAATTGGAAACCTAAGAGAATTATTATGCCACAGAAATTTATCATCCTACAAATAAGTGTCGTCGTAGAGTAGGTTAAGTATTTGTATGATAGATCGAGACAATCTCAATCGATTATATATGCGGGAATAACTCTTATTCCTATATTAATCAACCACTATTTGATTTGATCAAGGAATTGTGATTAACATTTAATCATTCCTTTGTGAGTGTGACATGTTGTTTCGGAACCCTTGGACTTAAGTAGTGAAGTGTCGCCGTAGGGTAGGTCAGTTCATCAGATACATCTAGAGTACCTAGCCTCGCGGAATCCAAAGTTGATATTGACCCAAAATGGACGAAAACAAAGCGGTCTCGATGCGCCTTTTGAATCTCACATTTTCGGACTAACAACGGATATCTTGGGATATATTGTCCCTCTCCCACTCACTATTTTAAAATTAAGATTTCTATTTTAAAATATCCATTATTTTATGTTTACTAGTGTGAATAATTTTATGGTGGCTAAATCATAATTTTTACTAACACTAGTATATTATTAGTGACCTAACCAATTTTAACTCTTAAAATTTATATCACTAATATCATTAGTCTCTACTAATTAATATACTCAATTAAACTAATTTAATTGGTATAGTATTAGTTGTAGGGGGTTTGGCGGGGGCACAGTCTCGCGGTTCAGGTGAAATCGTAATTTTAAATTTTTTTAAATTACGGAATAAATTATTCAATATCTAATATGAATAATTTATTCATATTTCACCTAAACATATTTATTCGATATCAAATAACGACATAAATAACTAATAAATGTCACAAAACTTTTACGAAAACGTTTTTCCGCAAAAATGGCTTAAAACTTTTACGAAAACCATGAACTGCCCAGGTCAACCCCAATAGTGCTAGGGCAGTTCATGGGCTGCCCGAATAGTGACTAATTCACTGTTTGAACAGCCGTCACTCGGTTGGCTCAAAAGTCACCCGGTAACGCCGTTTTTCGCTGTTTTCACATATTTCAACCTCCGAAATAGTTTTCGGCAATTGTTCCAATACTCAAAATAATTCAAATATATTTATATGACATCATTTTCATCACAATAAACCCAGTTTTTTTAGATCTGATCCAGAGGACAAAAATATCAATTTTGCATGCTTTAATCCAATTTTCTCAATATTAATCAAATTAATCATAACACAAATCCAAGCCACCACCAATAAAACACCCAAGAACAATTCTAGGTATTACAAGAGTGGTCATAATACTCTAGAATTTCAACATATCATCAAATGATCAAATTGAACAAATATTATAATAATATCATTCAATATCACTCACACATGCACCAAACCTTCAATTCCATCTTCCAAATCAAAAACACCCAAATTTATAGGAAATAAGAAACCCTAGAATGTCTCTAGATGCTCAAGAATAAGAAACATGTTTTCCAAGCTTAGGGATATAAAGAATTACCTTTAATTCTCCTAGTTCCTTAAGCTAATTTCTTGATTTTCTTCAACTTTCCATCTTGAATCATCAAGCAATTTGGAGAGTGTTTTTGAAAAGAAGGTTTCGGCCAAGCATAGCTTCAAAAGAGAGAAGAAAAAAAATTTCTTTCCTTTTAAAATGCAATGACCGACTCTCTAGGGGCAAAATTATCATTTTTGGAAAAAATTAATTTGATGCAAAATCAAATTAATAAATCATGCCACTTGTTACCAATTAATAATAAACACATGTGATAACAATTATCTCAAATGAAAATTATCTAATTAAATTAAAAATAAAATTAAAGTAGTCAAAAAATCAAATTTAATACTTTAACCTTAAATTTAATGTTATGTGTAACCAATAATAATTCAACATATATTCCATAAAAATTATGAAATATATATATATCAATTAATAATCTAAATATTTAATATTTAAATATCTAAATAATTAATTAATATAATTATTAATCCATATGTATTTTATTTACATTAAATAAAATACGTATAGAAATGACATGTGTCAAAATCTCATTTAAATATTAATTAATGTGCATCTAATCAAATTATGTATCAAATACAAATACACAATAATTATGACTGACCAGAAATGCCCTTATGCATGTATTTTCGTTTAACCATTTGAACGATTCGAATTAACTCATTTAATCCGGTGAAGTATTATGAATAATCTGTATTATTCATAATGCGTTGCCCAAATGCTCAACGAGTATACTTCATATTGTGGGACTCTCTAAGTTTAGGTTTATCTGTCACGAAATCCAATTTCGTGTCCATAATTCACCCACTCATGAATTATGATGACCATAGATAATCTCGTTAAACTATGCAAGTCAAGATCATTGCATACGTATAATCACTCTGTCATAGGCTATCCATATTATACCTGAGATATAGATAAGAACGTCAAATCCTTATGGTATAATATAGTCGACTTTCAAATTTACGATCTCATTCAGAACTTGCTTCCGAAGTTATACCACGACCATGGATTTACTAAATCGCAAACACATGTAGGATACATATGCCCTGTACACAGGACTGACAGATTCTATCTTGATACGCACTGGATATCATAAGCATCAGTCCACACCCAACAAACAGACGGAGGTCTGATCTAAATAGATTGGTGATGTGACTGTCATCAAAGTGTGGATGATAACTCATTTATCCACTGTGGCATCTCAAGTCGAATGATCACTATGCTCGCTCAACTCGAGAAGATTCATATTGACGTTGGTGTACCATCTATTAGGAAATCCTCAGTGAGTCGTTTAGTGTTTATCAAATAAACACCTACATGTCTATACGAGTCTCCCGAGACTCATGGTTCATTGGGATAAACCATCAGACCAAGTCACGATATACGACATGTACTGGTCTCAGTGGATTTTACTAACCGACCAGTGTTATCAAATCTTGATCAAAAACTTTATTTAAGGATATACAACTTATAGTGACGCTTAAAAAACTATTTGGAAATACAAAAAAATATCTTGGAAATACAAAAAAATATCTTTATTAAATTATACAAAATAATTTAATAACTTATAATAAATAATTATCATATAATCATTTTTTATAAAAACCATATACTAAACTTTAATATATAGTTTCAAGTGTGACAAAATAATATTATTAATCATATTAATAATATTTAAATATGTGAGTATATAATTGGACTATCCAATTATATTTAATCTGCTATAGTATATCGAGCTAGCACGGGGACCAAATGGACCTACAGTTCTGAGCTCTAATAATCTCGGAATATTAATTAAGCTCTTAATTAAATATTTCAAATTATTAATTCCGAGTTATTCCACTAAAAATCAGAAGCTGCACTCTCGTTGCCGCATATAGATAATTAAGCCGAACAACGTCGGTGTCCATCGATATAGTCATTACATATGGATTAACCCTTCACGAGTATCTTGTAATTAGAGTCGGGTCATAATATCCGTTATACCCCTCTAATTATTTTTACTTTAAGTACCATTGATTCTCTAATGAACGATTTATTCATAACCATTATGAATGTTAATCTTTCTATCCGTAATAGAAATACTTGAGTGCTCTAACCGTTCAAGTATCGAATCAACCATTAAGGAAAATACTTTCATACTTCTCGCAAGAAGGAGTGAACTTCATATTTATGTAAAACATCATCAGCTATACACCAAACCATGTCCCTAAAGTACGTAGCTATTGGTTGAGATTGCTACATCAACCTCACCTTTGTAAATCAAATGACTTACCCTGCCATGTAGGAGTTCGTAGTACACTTAGGATTAAGATCAATCCATAAATGACCATCTGGTAGATCGAAATGAATTTTTTTATTTAACGGAAATTATAAGAAACTCATTTCTATATGGGTCCAATCATATATGATCACATCATATAAGGTGCCTCTATTCTCATGTCTCTACATGGATGATCCCGGATCAAGGTCACCATACAATTATAAAATGGACTGCAGCTATAGATAAACCATAAATAAAATATCTGTTTTGTTTGCTCTCTATGGACTATTTTAGATAACTAACTTCAGACTTAAATCCTCATGTGTATGACACTCATACACTAAGTCTGAAGACACATGAGTAATCTATGGTAAATATGATAATATACAATATGCGATATTAAACAAACACTTTGATAAATGAATAATGCATCATTTTTATTTCATAAAATATAATACCGTTTACGATACATGATGCTCTATGTCATATATCCTAACAAAAATAACTTCGTGGTGCAACACAGTTACTTATTCTTGTTGTATCTTAAGAAACAAACACCATATATCATTGAGCACCAATCGATAGGAGACGATGTTTTAAGGATATTTGAGATTCACAAGACTTGGGTTTTTTTTGATTTAATTAATTTTAAATTAATTTACATTCGCTAATATGATATTGTTTTTCAGTTGTAGTATGTTTATACAATATTTGATTGTTATTTTTTCAACATATAATATATAGGGAAAAGTATAAAAAAATATTTTGTGGTTTCGCTCGTTTGCGAAATCAGGATTGTGATTTTTTTCGTGATAAAGACTACCATGTGAATTCGTTCGTTAACAAAAGTCGGTAAAATTGGTAACACCGTTTGTTATAAGAAAACCACAATTCTGATTTCGTAAGGTTTGATGACAAATGACTTAAGACTTGGTTGTCAGGTCTTGGGTTCGAGTCGAGAGAGTGCATTCTTGTAAGAGCCTGTGGCAGTCGTAAAATTTACCTGCTCCACTTAAGCTTGAGTCGGGTGATTTAATAGTGGAGTTTCTAATCTAAAGAGTGAGTGAATCACAAGGTATTTTTTCCTTTTCCTTCATCAATAGGCGGTTTAAAAAACCCGAAAAATATGAGGTTCATTCGGAGCCAATTGGCCCAACTCATGAAAGTAGACCCGACCCGGAAAATATTTTAATATAAAAGAAATTGATGACCATATCGATGCCAAAAATTTAACTGCAGTGTCAATCCCTAATCTGAATTTACACTTGGCTCGTTAACCGAAAACGGCAAAACTTCTCCGTCTCTCCGTCTCCTGGCCGTCGCCGTTTTACCATTGTAAAGCCGTTACGTCCAGGTACATTGGCGAATTTGCGATTCATGATTCCTTAAAGACATTAAAAATATAAAAATCTTCATGTGGAACGATTCCGAGCTCTTGATCTGTACATAGGTTCAATATTTTGATATGAATTTCTCGTGACTTAGGGTTTAAACAAATGTTATATGCATCAGTTTGGTTTCTGTTGTCTTTCGACTCGTTCTTGAAATGTTCACGAAATTAATTGTAAATTTGCTCTTTTAGAAAAGGGAGCTTATTTATTTGTTGCTTCTAGTTGCTTCTTCTGCCTTGTAATTTTGTTAGATTTATGTGATCGCTGAGAAAAATCAAGAACTGATGCACGCTAAAATCCCAATTGTAACTATTAGGTCATTTTTAAATTTTGATTTTTCCCTTTTGCTAGTTACTGTGCTAATCGATGAGTTTTAAATGTCTTCATTAGAATAAAGCACGGTATAGTAATTGAGAGATTTTGTACTAGTAGTGACCTATTTGTGGGTCATTTCGTTTTTAAAGTTTATATGAGTTAGCAACTTCTTTGATAGGAACGTTAATTAAGACATTTTTTTTTGAAAGAGAGAACATTTCATTAGAAGAAAAATTACAAGATAAAAAAGGCGGGAAAGTTTACGAGCTAACTTAGCTAAATTATGAGCGGCACCATTACATGCTCGAGGCCTAATCTGAACTCTGAAAGAGCTCGTTCCCCTAATCGCATTTTGAATGTTGGTGATAACCCATTAAATCTCCTTGTGGTTGCTCGTCTTTCCTTACACCTAATTGATCACGCTTTTTGAATCGATTCAAAGATGATGGCTGCGGAATTAAGATTCATCTGGCTTACTGATCTTATCCCCATAAGTAGTACCTCTGCCTCAGCATATTCAGGATCTCCTCCATAGTGACTTCTGTGTAGAACAGACGCTGATACTGCATCTGAACTATCTCTCACCATTGCACCCAATCCATCCACTGTTTGTTCTTCATTAGTGGCAGCATCAACATTAACCTTGATTTCATGCTCTGTAGGTGGTGTCCAGTAGCAGCTATTAAGTGAGTCAGTATTACCCAAATGCATCTCATTCTGCTGGTTCAATACTTTAAAAGACGCAACAGTAGCTTCCGCTTTGGCCATGACATGATTATTTTCTCTAAAAATGCCTCGAAAGAGGGCTTCATTTCTGGCACCCCAACAGGCCCACATCAATGCTGAAGCATGAGCCATTTCATATTTGGTAAGGTTTGAGAAACCTGCCTGAAGTAGATCTCTGAAATCCTCTCTATTGTACCGCTTGATGACATTCTTAAAGGGGGACCACAACCAGCAGTCTTTAATAGTTTTGCACCGAAACACAACATGAATTATGATCTCATCTTGCCTCCCACATCTCTGGCATATGCTATCTCTACTTATCTTCTTCTCATAAAGTCTCGCAGTTGTTGGGAGCAAGTTGGATACACACCTCCAAAGGAATATCCTAATCTTTTCTGGCAAGGGTAAAGACCATATCCCACCCCCGATCCTTATTATTTGTTGAAGTTGAAGCATTTCCTTCTCTTTTTCCCGCCATTATCAGGTGATATGCACTCTTTACTGAGAATTCCCCCTTTTTATCAAAATGCCAACAAATACTATCTTCCTTTGCCTGCCTTGGAAGAGAGATTCTAAAAATTTCATGAGCATCAACCCTCAGAATAGGCTAGTGTATAATTTCTTCATTCCAAGTATTGTCATTAGCTATTTTATCTTTCACTCTTGCATCTGTTGTAAGAGATTGGAGGGAAACAGGTTTGAAACTGCCAGGTCTAGGCAACCAGTTGCTACCGTAAGCCGAGACTTTTTCCCCGTTTCCAATTCGCCATCAGATCCCTTTCTTCACAACTTCCCTTCCTTCCCCAGAGAATACTTATCCATATGAAAGATGGGTTGGAGCGTAGTCTTGCATCGAGGAAATGGCTGTTCTTCAAGTATCTAGCTTTCAGAATCCTAGCCACCAAAGAATTTAGGTGTTCAATAATTCTCCAACCTTGTTTTCTAAAAGGGCTTGGTTGAACCCTTTAAGGTCCCCGAATACCATACCTCCATCTCTTTTGGATAGACACAAACTATGCCACCCTGCCCAATGAATCTTTTTCTCCTTTTGAGTTGAACCCCACCACTACGCTGTAAGTTTCCTATGGATTTCCTCACACAAACCAGTGTTATTAAAGGAGTAAGGCCTACCGAGGCACAAAAGGTCGGCGCAAGGCGCTCGCCTGAGGAATGTGAGACGCATATTTGTATATATAATTTTTCCAATTAGAAAGAGGAACATGTATATTCTTCTAATCATTTTGTTTCGAATATTTTTTAATATTTTGACCAAATTATGACAAAACATTTATAAATTATTGCACTCAATCAAATTTATATACATCACTATTTTCATAACTAAGTTGCTATAATAACTAAGATGTTAATATTTACTTATATTGTCTTATATACAATTTTGTTATTGACTAGTATAATCTTTTAGTTAAAATTATGTCCCCAATAATTATAAATGTATGATCTATTATTAATTATTATAACAAACATTTGTATTTTACAAAATATAAATTTTTCTTATAATTTTTAACGTTCCCAACAAATTATCTAAGAGACATGTCAAAAGTAAATAAATTAAATTAAATTAAATTATGAGATTTATTGTTATTATTCTTCTTCTTTTTAACTCTCTCTACTGGAAAAAATCAAAAACAGTAAAAAAAAGTAAGCTTTAATCAACGAAATTGGGTAAAAAATCAAGATTTTTGGCATGAGGTGCCTGGGGCGTGCCTCACTCATTGGAATCAGGCGCGCCTCATCGACTAGGCGCGCGTCTGATACACGTCGCCTCGCCTGGACACCCTCTAGACGCAATGGTCGGCGCCTCTACCTCAGGCGCACCTCAGGCGCGCCTTTGATAATACTGACACAAACCCCCTGGGATTTTGAACACGCTCATGGCAGAAGACGGGATGGCTTGGGCCATTGCCTTGATAAGGACTTCCTTTCCCCCAATGGAGAAAAAATTACTTTGCCAATGTTTCAATTTGTCAATGATCCTCTGCTTGATGCCATTGAAAAGGGATTTTTTATTCCTGCTTATCATCGACGGGAGGCCCAAATACTTCTCATGGGGTGAAGCTGTGTTTAGCCTGAAAATCTCTTTCACTTCTGCTCTGATCCCAGTTGATGTGTTTGGGCTAAACATTAGAGAAGACTTGTCGTAATTGAAAATTTGCCCTGAGGCCTGTGCGTAGCAATCAAAAAGTTTCTTTAAAAATCTGCACTCCTTCACCGATGACTGAGAGAACACCAAGCTGTCCTCTGCAAACAATAAGTGAGACAAAATGATATCCTTTCCGAAATTCAGCCTTGATAGCTGTTTGTCTTCCATCGCTTTGTGCAGGAGTGAGGTGAAGGCCTCCGCACACAGAATGAATAAGTATGGCGATAAGGGACTCCCCTGTCTTAATCCCCTTTCTGGGAGTGGGGGGAGCTGTTTGTCTTCCATCGCTTTGTGCAGGAGTGAGGTGAAGGCCTCCGCACACAGAATGAATAAGTATGGCGATAAGGGACTCCCCTGTCTTAATCCCCTTTCTGGTTTGATTATTCTTGAAGATTTCCCGTTTATAAGTACTGAGAACGCTGGTGAAGAAATGCAATTCATTACTAGGCCTCTCCACTGCTCTGAAAAACTAAGCTTCTGCAGCACTCTATCAACAAAACACTACACTCTGTCATAGGCCTTACTTATGTCCAACTTCAAAGCCACAATTCCCTTCTTTCCTTTAGTTCTCTTTCTCACCTTTTGAAGGCACTCATACCCTACAATTATATTATCTGTGATTAATCTCTGCGTTATAAAAGCACATTGGTTCTTTGAAATCAGCATCTCGAGGAAGCCCATCAACCTATTTGCCATAGTCCTAGCTATGACACAGTAAATGACGTATGGGACTAAAACCAGACATTTCTTTTGGCTTGTTTTGCTTTGGAATTAAGGCCAGGAGTGTGTGGTTTAATCTAGAGATATCCTTTTGGGAGTTTAGGACTGCGAGGCATGTGTGAATGACTTTTTTTCCAACTGTATTCCAATGCTTGTGAAAGAAAACCGCTGGAATACCATCTGGGCACCTTTACAGCTGCCTCGAGTTGGTCAGAATGTGGATTTGTGGTTGAGAACAATTGCTCGAAGTATTTGCAGTTAACTTTCTCAATATCACTCTCTGTAACCCATTGTTGTTGTTCATCAAGCAGCCCTTTTATTTCATTTTGTCTTCTTCGTTCGGAAGCCTTAGCATGAAAAAACTTCGTGTTTCTATCCTCTCCTTCATCCAAGACACTCTGGATCTCTGTTTCCAGTGAATTTCTTCGTCTTGGAGAAATCTATCAATCTTACTTTCAATCTCAACAATTTCCTGTCCAGACTCTTGCTTGCCCTATTGGATCAACATCTTTAATTTCTTTGAGAGCCTATTCATTATCTTCCTCTTCTTGCCAAACTCTGATTTGCTCCACCTCTTTAGCCTCTCCTGGGATCTTCCAACGTTGTCTTCGAGCACTTGAATTGAATCCCTTTGTTGTTAAGTATCATCCTGGCTCCAACAGTCCTTAATTATCTCTGTACACAGTGAATAGGAACTCCATAAATCTTCATAAAAAAACCTTATTTCTTTGTTCCTGCCTAACATTGATGTACATGATCTTTCAACAATCTCTAAAAGGATCAGATGATGGTCCGAGCTCCAAGCAGTCAAGTTCAAAACACATAAGGAATAATTTAAGTCTCTCCATTTAGAGTTGCCAAAGTACCTATCCAATCTATCTTGAATCAGTGTGTTCCCTTTCCCTTAAACCAGGTAAAAGGATTCCCCCTCCAGCACAAGTCCTCAAGATCACACTCATCTACAAAGTTTTTAAAATTGACCATCAATTCAAGACATCTCTCGACTCCACCCAACATTTCAGCACCATCTAAAATCTCATTGAAATCTCCTCCGCAGATCCAAGGCAAATCCCCCATACCCGCTAACCTTCTCAACAACTGCCAGGTGTGCAATTTTTGACTGTTTTCAGGATGACACCAGACTCCTGTAAACCTCCATATCTGCCCATCAGACCCTTGAACAATTGAATCCACATGATGCATACTATAGGACGAAATACTAACATTTAGCTCACGGTTCCACAGCAAAGCCAAACCCCCACCCAGACCCCTTCGTGGAACTGGAAAACAATTACAATACCCAATTCTATTTTTTACATTTTCCATTTGACCCTCTGATATTTTTGTTTCACAAACAAACAAAAGATCAGTTTTATTATTTCGGAGAATCTCCTTAAGACCGTTGAACACCCAACTATTCCCCAATCCCTGAACGTTCCAACATAAGATCCTCATTGATCTCGGCGGGGCTGCCTTGCAGCCTCCATCGATATGGCTTTCCCCACATCCTTCTCATACAACACTTCATTATCATCCCTGAATTCCCTCTATCCTGATCAATTTCTTCTAAATAGGAAATTACCTGGAGGTCCGTTAGCACAACATTACTCGTCTCCTTCCTCTTGTTTGTCGCCTCATGAACAACTTCTTCATTCTTCTCCAAAGTTCTCTTTTTTCCTCGATGACTTTTTCCTGCTCTAATTTGGTTTAGTGGACTTCGTGCTGATGCTTTCCATTTTCTAACAACTTTATCTTTAGAGCCCACTAGAGGAGAAGATATCGGGCTCACATTTTCCTTTCCCAAGCCCAACTCTTTGGTCTGTAGTCCACCAGAAACTAATATCTTGCGTACCTCCTCATTTTGTTTTCCCGCCTCAACTACCTGCCCACCTTTTCCTCTTCTTGTTTGTCGCTTCATGAACAACTTCTTCATTCTTCTCCAAAGTTCTCTTTTTTCCTCGATGACTTTTTCCTGCTGTAATTTGGTTTAGTGGACTTCGTGCTGATGCTTTCCATTTTCTAACAACTCTATCTTTAGAGCCTACTGGAGGAGAAGATATTAGGCTCGCATTTTCCTTTCCCAAGCCCAACTCTTTGGTCTGTTGTCCACCAGAAACTAATATCTTGCGTACCTCCTCATTTTGTTTTCCCGCCTCAACTACCTTCCCACCTTTTCCCTCAATATATGCTTGACTGGTTTTCAAGATATCCCTAATTCCTGGCTTGACAGCCTTTCATGTTTTAGAGTTAGGTGCATTTAATGAATTCTCTTTTCTTTCAATGATCATGGGTCTTGCTCCCGTATCTGACACATCTACTTTATTTGGATCGTGATTTTGGCTTGAGGTTGTGGTAAGGGTGTTTGGTTTTTGAAGGTCAGGTTTTGTAGGGGGTTTTGATTTTGAAGAATTTTTTCTTTGATGGTTCCCGTTAAAGGTTTTCTTGTTTGATTTGGTTCAGTGGGATGTTTCTCGGGCATGGCTGGTTCTGCATCAGGTTTATAGTAACTTATATTCTCATAGCATCCTCTGTTTCTTGAAACTTTATTCCAATCTCCTGATGGCAATGTTCTCATCCAAGCCCCAAACTTCAACTTGTCTCCCTGATTGTCTCTATTTCGTCATTTTTCCTCTCTCCACATTCTCTAAAACAATGGCCCAACAGACCACATCGAAAACAAAATTCCGGCAACTTCTCATAAAGAACAAGAATTACTGTCTCTGGCCCTTCCTTGGACTGTTCCGAAAATATGCATTTTTTTGAGTGGTTTGGTACTTTGGTTACCGTTAGCAAGGCTCTAACTCTTATGAACTTTCCCACACAGCTTCCAAAATTTCCCATATCAACTTCTACCACTTCTCCTATCAGTCCTCCTAAAAACTTTGCAGCATTCTCATTCATACACATGATTGGTACATTATGCAGCTGGATCCATATAAGTTTTTTTTCAAATTTTTGTTGTGATATTTCTCCTCATCTTGTCATCGTTGACAGCACAATCAGGGAATTTTCAAAATGCCAAGGCCCTGCATTGAAGACTCTTCTCTGATCCTCTTCATTGTAAATCTGGAACAGGAACTTGTTGTTACTTAAGCTCTCCACTTTAACACCGTGTATTGGCTTCCAAGCCTGTTGTATTATGATCTTAAAAGCTTCGCTATTAACTAGTTTCAATGAGAGCACCTTCCCCACCAGACATAAGGCCATCATTTCCTTTCCTTCCTTCCTAAGCTGACTTGGGAGACTATAGTTTCCTCATGTTCCCCTCCAATAGACATTGAACTGCATAACTTAATGAGATCTTCTGTGTCCATCTATCGTGTTGTTGAGAAGTACAAGTGGTTGGTGGTGCTGTAGCTGGCTTAAAAAGTAACACTATGGAAACAAACTGAAAACCATAGTTGTGATGATAAGAAAACTGGCAAAAAGAAAGACTCACAACAATGAAAACCACAGTTGGTGGTGTTGTGCCGCCTCACGTCGATTCGGCGCAAGGCGGGCTGAGGCGGCCGCCTCACGCGGTGTGAAGCGGCGAAAATCTGAAAACCGAAAGACGCTGCCGCCTCAAGGCGCCTTCGCCGAGAGGTGGCGACGCGGCTCCTTGAGGCGGCGCCTTTCACCGTATTTTTAAACACCGACCGTCTTCCACCAAGCCTTTTTTCCAGAGAGAAAAAAGAGGAGAAGAGTTAAGTGCTTTTTAGAAAAGCCGGAAGGCAAGAAACATAATTGAAATTTTCAACTACACGAGTTACTATGAAGTGTTGGAGGTAAAATTTAAATGGCACACGTAGATGTTCTAAGGGAAGACCAAACGTTAATTAAGACTTAATACATGTCTTTTGTTTTTTTTCCTCTCTCTTTTGGATCAGGGTAGTATAGGCTCATAGGGCATTGAGAATGTTGAGCATGCATGTGGGAGGGAAGGTGGTTGACAGAGTTGATTTGTTGCGGAAGAAGCATTGGGTTTGGCGCTTGGATGTCTGGCCTTTTGCTATTCTCTATGCTGGGTGGCTGATTGCTATTGTTCCTAGCATTGATTTTGTTGATGCTGCCATTGTTTTTGGTGGGCTTGTCGCCTTTCATATTCTGGTGTGGCTTTTCACGGCTTGGTCTGTTGATTTTAAATGCTTAGCCCACTATAGTAAGGTATGTGTTTTGTACAAGACTTCATCAACAAGTACCAAGAATGTAGTTTGGTATTGAATAATGTAAAATTTTAAGCTGCTTCTTTTGGTTGTGCAGGTTAATGATATTCACCTTGCCGATGCATGCAAAATAACTCCAGCAAAATTCTGTGGTTCTAAAGAAGTTGTCCCATTGCAATTTCGCAAACAAGTTAGTCCACTATTCATTTTGTATTCTAATAACAGTTTTTTATTTTGAGGATTCTGTTTAGGTGTGGGAGTTTGCTGGAGAGGGTTTCCTTTTATTTTTTTAAAAAAAAATTATATTCACCTCTGTCTAAGCAAAGAAAACTTGTGAGAATCATTAAAGGAGTAGCTGAACTTTTTCAATATGTTGTTAATTATTCTGCAGGTTTACATGTAATGGGCCAATTATTTATAACTTCTGAGAATAGTGTAGGCTCTATCTTTCTACATAGAACACTGTGAATTCGGCAGGTCGTACCCCCTTCCTACGGGTTCCCCCACCGAACCAGTGACAACTTTCCTTTTTCCCCCCAACAAGAAACAAGGTCTTGATTTTGTTTTCTTCCATTTCTACATGAGAACACACATAGACACCCAGACATTCACGTACATAGACACACAGACATGCATGTGTTATGTTATCCACAATTATTCCTATTTGGTTTACCATAGATTGTTAGGAAACTGAATGAAAAGATGAGGGTAAAGTGTTATCTGTTAAGTAGGTGTATATATGTTTGATCATATCTCTCCATAAAAAGTCTTTTTTTTCTATCCTAGGTGTATTTTGGTTCTGGCCACTTAACTAGTTTGGTTGTGTGATTATATTTGGTACTGCCTTTTCCTCTCTTACTCTCTTCTATTCACTTGGACAGTTGGCAGCATCTTCAACCCCATTGGATGAGGATGAGATTTGCTTTGATTTCAGAAAGCAACACTTCATTTATTCCAAGGAGAAAAGAACTTTTTGCAAGCTTCCTTATCCTACTAAGGAAACATTTGAGTATTATCTCAAATGTACGGGTTATGCCACTGAAGCTAAAATTGTTGCGGCGACTGAAAAATGGGGACGAAATGTGTGAGTTACAATACAAAAGTTTTCTAATCTTTCATCCCATTTTTTTTCTGACAATACACGTCGAATGGTCATGATTTTTTTTGGATGGGGCCTTATCTAAATCAATTTGCTTCTCACCTTAATGTGGATGCTTTTTGGTCATGCAGATTTGAATATCCACAGCCTACATTCCAGAAATTATTGAAGGAGAACTGCGTGGAGCCATTTTTTGTATTTCAGGTTTGGTTTTTGACCTCTTACATGTTTCAATTTTTTCGTTTTTGCGTTTTCGAATTTATTGCTTGAGTCTTGCATTTTCTTTAATCTGCAAATTTCCTGCATGTAGGTCTTCTGTGTTGGTCTCTGGTGTTTGGATGAATATTGGTATTACAGTTTGTTCACTCTCTTCATGCTGTTCATGTTTGAGTCAACAATGGCAAAAAGTCGGTTGAAGACTCTAACTGAGCTAAGACGTGTTAGAGTTGATAACCAGACAATAATGGTGCATCGTTGTGGGAAGTACGTCCTATCACTGTTAATCCCACTGCTGCTAAGTGTGTCTATACGTGTAGATTAATCTTTTCAACAATATGAATTATAGGTGGGTGAAGCTTTCAGGAACTGATCTGTTGCCTGGGGACGTCGTCTCTATTGGGCGCTCTTTTGGTCAGTCAGGTGAAGATAAGTCTGTGCCAGCCGATATGCTTATATTAGCTGGAAGTGTAATTGTCAATGAAGCCATTCTCACAGGAGAGTCTACTCCACAATGGAAGGTCGTTCTCTTTCCTTTTTTCACAGTTCTCATCATGAAAAATATGAAATGCGGATATTATGGTTAATATTCTTTTTTGTGTGCTAATGCACTATCTTGTTAATCCAGCCTTTTATTGTTATTTTTAGGGTTTTGAACAATAATTTAGAACGGCATAACGTTTATTTCGGATAGTCTTGCAATTTATAAAGACAACAATTTGTTCTAATGCTATGTCTTAATTCTTTTGGTATAATTTTGGATGTTAATTTGACATATAAGTCCCAATTGAGTTGGCATTCATCCATTGGGTGGTCAATAAGGTAACAAGTAATTTTATTTGTAACAAAGTTCATCATCCAATGTGTGAGTGCCACTTAGCAGCTGGGTCAAATGCTGGGATCTATAGAATTATTCTTTGCTGTATATATGTTTGCGGGACATATAATCTTTGTGGTTAAGAAATTAATGCTCTTATAAAGATTGAATGGTTATTTGGTTGGATGGTGTCAGAGAAATTTCATTATTTCCACAAACTTTTTGAAGTGGTTATTTTTTCAGGTTTCAATCATGGGTAGGGGAACTGGGGAGAAACTATCTGCTAGAAGAGATAAAAGCCATGTTTTATTTGGGGGGACTAAGATATTGCAGCACACTCCTGATAAGGTAGGTCACTTTCAGTGCCAATATCAATATGGTTTAACGTTGCCGAAGTGCTCAGGTCTTAATTAATTGATTTTTTAATTTTCTAATTTGGGGCAGACCTTTCCTATGAAAACTCCTGATGGTGGCTGCTTGGCTGTTGTGCTGCGAACTGGGTTTGAAACAAGTCAGGGGAAATTGATGCGGACAATATTGTTTTCTACTGAGAGGGTAATTGATAATTGATTGCTACTGTTATTGTTATTTGTTACAGTGCGTATTATATACTCTTTGTAATCCATTACACATGTTATAGGTTACTGCTAACAGCTGGGAAAGCGGATTATTCATTTTATTTTTAGTTGTATTTGCAGTAATAGCTGCTGGTTATGTACTTATAAAGGTAATCTAATGCTTGCTTTGAGGCAATTCTTGATTTTGTGCTTTACTTTTGGTTAATATGATAACGAGGATAGTTGTGATATAGGGGCTGGAAGATCCCACAAGGAGCAAGTATAAGTTGTTCTTAAGCTGTTCCCTTATAATTACATCTGTGATTCCCCCTGAGCTGCCAATGGAATTATCAATAGCTGTTAATACATCCCTGATTGCGCTGGCACGTCGAGGAATATTTTGTACAGAACCCTTCCGAATTCCATTTGCTGGAAAGGTAACTTGAATTAGCTTGATTATCAATTTTATAATAATGCCTTTTACATATTGGCTATAAATGATTTAATTGGTTGATGGCCATCTTTTCTTCCTTTCAATTATTATAAAGATTATTTTATTTTATATGATCCCTTTGTTCCGTTCATGCCAAATAACCCATCCTACGAAGATGCTCGCCTCCATATTAACAGACTTTTCCACCACCAATTTTGAATAATTAATAGTACACAAGATTGTGGGCCACTCAAGCGTCTGGATCCTTGAAGATCTCCAACCCATGGCCTTTAAAGCACTTGAACCGTAATGTAAATGGTCACTTGGTCAGTACCCTCCGGCTACTTTTGCACATAACTTGAATTAAGCCTTCCACTCACCCTCAAATTTTGAGAAAATTTGAATATTGGGAAGAACCCTAGCCGTCTATATCATCGAAACCATTGTTTAAAAAATCGGTTGAAACGACGACGTTTTGGGCTTTCGCGAATTATTTTTTTTAATCTTGAATTAAACCTTTCCGCGAAATATCAAGCAAAAATTAACTTGAATTAAGCCTCACGCGAATTATTTTCTTTTTTTATTTTAATTTTTTTTAAAATGAAACGAGCCCAAAACGTTGTCGTTTCGGTTTCATTATAAAAAAAAATGAAAATTAGGGTTTCTGTTTACTCGGCCTCTTCTCTGCTCTCTCTCTCAGTTGAAAACCTTTCTCTGCGACGACGTGTTCTGCTCACGGAAAATCGGCAAATCAGCGAATCGATGATGTTTCTGCTCATCGGCGAATTGCCACCACGTATTTTTAAATTTTATAATAAAAATGTAGGCTCGTGATGTTTCTTTAGTTTAGAAGGTCAGATCTGTCATTTCCATCTGCACATTGTTTAAAAAAACGCATAAAGCGGCCGCCTCGAGGCGCCGCCTCGCGGCGATGGCGCGCCGAGGCGGCCGCTTTATGCAGTTTTTTCGAAACGGTCGCCTTCTGCTGGTGAGGCAGCCGCCTCAGGCCGCCTCACCAGCAGAAGGCCTTTTTTTATTTTTTTTATTCCTACAGTGAAACGATGACGTTTTGGGCTTCCAAAACGTCGTCGTTTCAGTGGATAAAACGAAAAAAAAAATAAAATCCCAAATCGCTTTAGGGTTTCATCCTCCTCGTCACTTCTCCCTCGTCACACTGCTTCAATTTGGAGTTCTCGTCGCACTGCTTCAATTTGTAGACTCCATCTTCAAATTGAATTTGTCGACTCCATCTGCTGCCTCTCCTGCTGCTCTCTTCTCGTTACTTCTCCCTCGTCGCACTGCCTCTCCTGTTGTCGACTCCATTTGCTGTTCTCGTAAGCTTTCAAGTTTTTTTTTTTTTGTTATTTATTTGTTCTGTCCAAGTATCAAAGCCTGATAAGAAATCATAATAAGTATCTGCTTGATTATGCATGTTGGATGATTAATGATCGTTCAAGAGATTGGATTCATTTGTAAAATTACTCATTTGTATTCTCAGTTTGATTCACTGTGAAGTAGGCGCAAGAATTCTGACCACCCTAGCTGAATTAATTGCTTGTCCAATGTTTATATTTTGTTATTTTTTTGCTGTTTTCATTACTTACATATTATTAATTACTGTGAATGTTGGTATCCTAAGTGGATGTTAGCGAAAAGTTACTTACCATATTGGTGAAGTTATAGCCTGTAGGCATTTTAACATAATGGTGAAGTTGTTGCAAAAGTTACTTACCATATTGTGTTGTTTTTCAGTAAAATGTCCAATGATAGCTTGTTTAAGGATTAGTTATCAATAATTTTTTGAACAAACTATGTATTATGAAGAAAGTAATGTAATTTGGATTACTTATCAATAGTTTTTTGAACATACTATGAATTATGAAGAAATTAATGTATTTTTTATTATTTTCCCGATTTCCGCATTGAGGCGCCCGCCTCGCCGCCTCGAGGCGGCCCGCCTCGCGCCTCAATGGCCGGCCGCCTTAAGGCGCCGCACCGTATTTTAAACATTGCATCTGCATCGGCGACTTGTTTTTGCTTTAATTTATGAATATGTTGTTGATTTTACAGTCTTGTTCTTAGTATGATATGCAAATGAAAGAGAATATAATTTTAATTTTGTAAAATAAAACTCACAATAAAATTTGTTTATTTTGTCATGCTTTTGGAAGTATTATTATTGTCTCAACATGTAGATGATTAGTGTTATTTTGATAAAGATTTTGTAGATTTTATTTTTCCCTGGTTATTTTTTGCTTGATATTTAGGTAACTCACTGTCTCCTTCTAGATTATGTTTTCTCACTGTTCAATATTTAATTATGATTTCGGTATTAGGTTTGTTAATTGAATTGGATGTAAAATCAGTGAGTATTAGGGTTTTTGATTTGGGTATTAGGTTTCTAAGAATTGAATTGGTTACAAGAATTGAATTGGATGTAAATTTTCAGTAAGAATTGAATTGGTATTCTGATATTACGATTTTAATTATTTTTTCGATTTTCGGATCGAGGCGCCCGCCTCGCCGCCTCGAGGCGCCCGCCTCGCCGCTCGAGGCGGTCCGCCTCGCGCTTCAATGGCCGGCCGCCTCGAGGCGCCGCCACGTATTTTTAAACATTGCATCTGCATCGGCGACTTGTTTTTGCTTTAATTTATGAATATGTTGTTGATTTTACAGTCTTGTTCTTAGTATGATATGCAAATGAAAGAGAATATAATTTTAATTTTGTAAAATAAAACTCGCAATAAAATTTGTTTATTTTGTCATGCTTTTGGAAGTATTATTATTGTCTCAACATGTAGATGATTAGTGTTATTTTGATAAAGATTTCGTAGATTTTACTTTCCCTGGTTATTTTTTGCTTGATATTTAGGTACTCACTGTCTCCTTCTAGATTATGTTTTCTCACTGTTCAATATTTAATTATGATTTCGGTATTAGGTTTGTTAATTGAATTGGATGTAAAATCAGTAAGTATTAGGGTTTTTGATTTGGGTATTAGGTTTCTAAGAATTGAATTGGTTACAAGAATTGAATTGGGTGTAAATTTTCAGTAAGAATTGAATTGGTATTATGATATTACGATTTTAATTATTTTTTCGAATTTCGGATCGAGGCGCCCGCCTCGCCGCCTCGAGGCGCCCGCCTCGCCGCCTCGAGGCGGTCCGCCTCGCGCTTCAATGGCCGGCCGCCTCGAGGCGCCGCCACGTATTTTTAAACATTGATCAAAACTGGTTGGGATTGCGAAACAACCTTGACATAAACGCCAATTATGAGAAGAAAAAGAAATCTCCTGAAGACTCAAGCTTCCTGACTCTGCAATCACTCTAATGATACATCTTCTAGTAAAGAAGGAAGAAACAATCGTTATCTACTTCTGTATTTCAATTCTTAATAGAATTAATTTTCATCTAGAAGAATTAGAGCTATAAATCACCCTAAGAGACTTTATCTAGAACTGATCATCTCTAACATTGAGGAAATGGAGAACAAAGTGGATCACAATGCTACCCTCATCCCAAAGTTTTGTTTTATGGTAAAAATGTTGTCATTGTAGCAGTTTACTAGGACTTAACTTTGTTGAGTGTACTTAAATTTTTGTCATTCTTGCTTTCTGTGCTGCAGGTTGACTTGTGTTGTTTCGACAAAACTGGTACACTTACATCAGATGACATGGTATCTCCATATCTAGCTGTATATCCAATGCTTATTTATTAGCTAATATAATTATTTATAGTATATTTTCTTGAATCTTTGCACGTTTTAGGAGTTTCGGGGGGTTGTTGGCTTGTCCGGCAATACAGAGTTAGAAGATGATATGACTAAAGTTCCTGTACGGACTCAGGAGATTCTGGCTTCTTGTCATGCTCTGGTGTTTGTAGACAATAAGCTGGTATTGTTTTTATTCTTTTTCCTTCTCTTCAAAGAATTATAGATGTATTAGGTGCAGAAATTTTATTATTGTTAAAGGGTAAGGGTACCTATATCACATGGTTGAAGCAAGAGAAGCATTTAGTTAATTATCATCTTTGAAAAAAGATTTGTATGTGTACACTGGAAGTATAAAATTGTGGAGGCATTGTCCCCACACCAAGAGGACTCTATTTAAATATGGTGTTCAAGTACCCACTATAAGTGTCTAGAAGGCTGAATTGCAATTGTTTCTCTGTATCAGTATTTCTAGCTTATGTGTTATAGCAAATATAATGAGAGAATTTGTAGCATGTGCTTATTTGTAGTTCTGCTCTTCTGGCTATGAAAGTTTCACACCTAGAATTTTTTCACATTCCTATTCTCGAAATGGATTTGCTTTCTATTAGATGGCAAGGGCGATAAGAATGGTGAAACAATGGATGTCTCTCCTCTTCAGCATTAGGCTTGTGTATTTCCCTCATTAGCGAATTATTTGTTTCCTTCAATTTCAATCACATCGATTTTTTTTCCTCTCTTTCCCTACCCTGTGTTTTGCAAAGGTACTGTTTGTATGGCTGTCTTTCATAGGCTGCTTCCACTGAAAATGTTAGCCATTGGTTCAGAATGGACCCATTACGATGCCTGCCTAAAATTTGAGTGAGACACACAAAACTAGAATTGAACTTTAGCTTTGCAGCTCGTTTCCTTTCTGGATTGCTAATAAACTCCTCCTTGCTCTACTCTGTGAAATTTGATTATGATATTTTTCCCTTGAACTCCAGTGACATGTCAAGTATGTAATATAACTCTGATTAATGTGCACTAATAGCAATGTATTGCAATAGGTTGACAATTCTTGCCCTAACTTTGATCTGTTCTGGTACATCCTGCGATCGTTTGTAGGTTGGTGATCCTCTTGAGAAGGCTGCACTTAAGGGAATAGATTGGAGTTATAAATCAGATGAGAAGGCCATGCCAAAAAGGTAAGTTAGAATGTTAATAGAGATGCACATTTTTGGTTGAAACTTGAAAATGATTCTCTGAGTTGATTTACATTTCTTTCTAAATTGTGTGCTAGTTGGTTTAAAGTCTAAATTTTGTTCTGTTAGAAGGGGTTTGATTCACAGACTATGCAAATGCCCATGAAAACTCCTGAGTGTAGGCCAGAAACTTATCATATAGAAGTGGCTGTGGAGTGGGCTGTAGGCCTATACAATACTAGGGCCTGCCTTTAAGTGAAAGTGCAATATAGTTTTTATTTTGGAAGCTGATTATTGGCAAGGTAGAGAAAAACGTTGGAGCGTTTGGCAGAATTGAAAAGTTAGACATACTCTAATCCTGTTACTGCTATAAAAATGGAGAAGCTTACGTGAGATATTGTTTGGGAGGGAGTTCGAAATGGCAAAAGACCTCATTAATGAGGTGGAAAGCTGTTGAGGAGCAAAAGATGTCATTTGGTGGGATAGAATCGCCTCAGTCCATCTTTCATTGAAATCGAAGTTTTGTGGTGGTGGTCTAGTAGATAGATTTCTTTCTCATTTTCCTTTTTTTTGTTGTTTTTTTTTTTCCCGGTTACAACAGGCACCATGTTGTCCCGTGGCTTGCGTAAACACAAATCATATTAATCCCCATTTTCCCTACAAGTGAACTTACCAACTAGGCTCCCCCTTTGGGCAGAGGTTGGGTAATTAAATAAAGAATCTTGGCTGTAGTTGATAATTTCTACAGAAAGTTCAACCTGTAAGGATATCCGGTTATGTATTTGGAAGAAATGTTATTGGATTCCTTTTTAATCTATCGGACTGGTAAACTTAAATTATAAAAAAAGAGCAACGTGAGGTGAAATTGATATGATGGTAGTTTGTTTTGGGTTTCTTCCGTATGCTTTTTATGTGTTAAGTAACTTGTCATAATCTTTCCTTACAACGATGAGATGTATAGTAATGTCCCTTCCCACATACTGATCATACTGGTATTGACTTCATCCTAACCTCCTCTTATGTAAATACTATTTACATGTAAATACTATTTACATTAAGATTGACCGGTACATTTTCATTTATTTTAATGCATGAATGAACGATTTTGGAGCCTTTCTAACTTCAATTACTCATTGTTCTCTGTTAAGGTGATGTTTTTTCTTTCTGCCTTTCAGTCTGACTGCTATGTGGTTATTTTTTATTAATTACAGGGGATCTGGTGATGCCGTCCAGATTGTTCAGAGACACCACTTTGCTTCGCACTTAAAACGAATGTCAGTTGTTGCTCGTGTTCAGGAGGAGTTTTTTGCTTTTGTGAAGGTTTGTAAGTCATTTAATGCATTCTTGTAACTCTCTTAGTCCCTCGATGCCTTTTCACTAAATCATATCTAATAATTAGCTAGTCTATGAAGAATAAGCTAGATTCCTTAATAGAGAAATGAGTATGAGAGCGTCATCAAGTTTAAATTTTTTAGTATCACTATAAACAATTTCATAAGTGTATGCTCTCTCACTTTCCTCATTTCCTGAAATCCTAGTTATCTTGTTAGGGGAAAAAGCATTTGACGAAATTGAAGATCGAAATTATGTGAGGAACTTTAGTGTGAATTTTTTGAATTGCAATTTCTTTTTGGAATAAAAAAGTATCCGTGAATTAAGGTAAGGACGTTTGCATTGAATAAGCTGTCCATCAAATTCCAGCTTTTTATGTTGCTTCCCATGCTCTATTGTTACTGACAGGTTGTTGTAGGGATGCCCAAATGTATATAAGGGTCATCCTTCAGAGAGATGGAATTATGCATGTTAAATTGCTTTTCAAAGATGATATGGTTATGTATGAATATGGTGAATTCTTAAATCTAAAAAGATGTGCATGATCATGTACTTTGCTAGTATTTATAGTACTCTGATAATTTGTCTGCGAACACTATAAAAGGGTTTTATATTCCCTCCTTTTCTGTTACACAAGAAGAAACTAAGAGAGATTTTTTTTTCAAAGAGAAAAGACATTAAATAGAGGCATAAATTTTCTCTGTCGGGGCTCTGCAATTTCTCTTTGTTAAGTAATTTTTTTATCTCATTTCAGGGTGCACCTGAAACGATCCAGGATAGACTCACAGATCTGCCATCATCCTATATTGAAACCTATAAGAAATATACACATCAGGGGTCTCGCGTTTTAACCCTTGCTTTTAAGTCCCTTCCAGACATGACAGTAAGTGTAGTCCGGATTTAATTTTCCCATCATCATTACATTCTTTTTCTAAAAGATTTCTTTTCTTCTTTTCCTGAGAAGCATTTGAAGTGGTAGTTATGTATGTTATCCTGTGATGATTTCAAAACTCTTTATGAGAAGTTATCATGTAGTTTTGCATACAGGGCTAATTCAAAAATTATCTCTTGCACTCTTCTTCAAGTTACTTATTATGATAGGTATTCAGTGACACTTTCTTCAAACTGATATATTAACAATAAACTTAAGGGGGTTGTTATATGCGAAATGCGGTAAAGAAAATGATCTTTGCTTTTTTGGGGGCCTAGAATAATGTTGTTGGACACAGTCTGAGCTTATTGGTCTAATGGGGCCGAAATTAGACCAAATAGGCTTGGCCTGCTGAGACTCTTAGCATTGTGAAAGGCTTGCTTGAGTTCTCAGTTTAATCTACCATTTTTCAGAATTTAGATGGGCATTTCTTTATTGTTTCAACATACCTGAAGATGGGACATTCTTCATTGGTACCAGAAACAGCAAATATTTATCATACGTGTTTTCAATTTATTAAATTATTTCACGCTTTTATTCTTAAATCTTTTTCTTTATCTGTCAATTATGTGAAGGTTAGTGATGCGAGAAGCTTGCCCAGAGATGAAGTGGAAAACGGCCTTACTTTTGCTGGTTTTGCTGTAATTGACTAGCACTTTCATTTTGTGAAGTTGCTTTTGTTTTGTCTAATGGTCTCATTTCTTCACTTTTTCTTGGATAATGTACATAAATATGTTATCCCTAACTCTGATAGAACAAAATTTCAGGTATTTAACTGCCCTATTAGAGCTGATTCAGCTAACATTTTGTCCGAGTTGAAGAACTCTTCTCAGGACTTGGTAAGTAATATGTTCTTGAGTATCTTCGAATTTAAACTGAGTTATATGTTTTCATGGATTTATTTGCTCTTAATTATTCTTTTACCCTGTGTTGTATGGTTTTGATCTGTAGAAACCAAAAATTGAAATTACCGGCTGATGATAATTTTCTAATGTTAGGCGATGATCACTGGGGATCAAGCTTTGACAGCTTGTTATGTTGCCGGCCAAGTACATATTGTTTCAAAGCCAGTATTAATTCTTTGTCCTGCAAAGAATGGCCAAGGATATGAATGGGTGTCACCTGATGAGACAGAAAAGATCCAATACAGGTGAAGGCTTTACCGTTTCTTTCATTTATCTTGTCTATGATTTAGTTGAGATACCTTTTCATTTCTTGCTAGGTTTTAGTGCTAATGAACTTGCTTATAAATGGAAACTTTTCCATATGGCCCATATCCTCGTACATTAGATTGTAGGTGCCTTTACACTCCTTTTTCGTGTTCTTATGTTCAGCTGAAGCAATACCATTCTCTTGAAATGAGCTTTCTATCTTGCCCTTTATGTTAAAATGCGATTAAGATTTACGTTTTCATACTCTTGTGAACTGAGGAAAGAGGAACATATTTGATTTCAGTGAGAAAGAGGTTGAAGCTCTATCGGATGCTCATGATCTCTGTATTGGAGGTGACTGCTTCGAAATGTTACAGCAGACTTCAGCTGTTCTGCGAGTCATTCCTTACGTGAAGGTTCTTAAAAAATAGTGTAGATTTAAAGGTGTTTTTTTTT
This sequence comes from Zanthoxylum bungeanum, assembly GCA_019454045.1. Lineage (NCBI taxonomy): Eukaryota > Viridiplantae > Streptophyta > Magnoliopsida > Sapindales > Rutaceae > Zanthoxylum > Zanthoxylum bungeanum. The sequence continues at coordinate 168,315 of SKCR01007202.1, forward strand.
ATGATAGCTTTTTTCTGGATGATGTTTATCCAAAATCCCTAATGATCATACAGGTTTTTGCAAGAGTTGCTCCTGAGCAAAAGGAATTGATCTTGACCACTTTCAAAGCAGTAGGAAGGATGACATTAATGTGTGGTGATGGTACTAATGATGTTGGAGCTCTGAAGCAGGTAATGCTGGAGTTAAAGACATGTATTTATGTGTCAATTATGTTTAATTGATTGGTGAACCAAGCATTCAGCTTCATATTCTCAAGATGACTGGATAGACGAAATATTCATGCAAGAGGAAGATCTTATATTGGTTCTTTCAAAATTTATGGTCAAACTGTCACTTATTGTATAATGTGTGTAGATTTTGAGAGCTGCACAGTATACAATTTGTATGGGCCATTTTTATAAGCTTCCCTGTTTCCTATCAAGGAAAAATAGGTGGTCACACAATAGTACCGAGCATATCTGTTTCATCATTGTGTTGTTTATAAGCATTATGATTGGACCGTTGTGTTTGGCTGACTTTTTGCCTTGCCACAATCAGCATCAGTAGTTGATATGCTATACCTTTTTGTTCAGGCCCATGTGGGAGTTGCTCTGTTGAATGCAGTGCCTCCAACTCAAAGTGGAAACTCTTCATCAGCAGCTTCTAAGGACGAAAATACAAAATCCAAGTCAAAGAAATCTAAGTCTGCTTCAGAAGCAGCTAGCAAAGTTGTCAGTCTGAATGGAGAAGGTACTTCAAAGCGAAATCCTTCTGCAAGATCAGATTCTACCAGCCGCACAGCTGGTAACCGCCATCTGACAGCTGCTGAGATGCAAAGAGAGAAGCTGAAGAAGATGATGGATGAGCTGAATGAGGAAGGTGATGGTCGTTCTGCTCCCATTGTCAAGCTTGGAGATGCCTCTATGGCATCACCATTCACAGCAAAGCATGCGTCAGTTGCTCCCACAACTGACATAATTCGTCAGGGTCGTAGTACTCTAGTGACCACCCTTCAGATGTTCAAAATTCTCGGCCTTAACTGCCTGGCTACAGCATATGTGTTAAGTGTTATGCATCTGGATGGTGTTAAGCTTGGTGATGTCCAGGCTACGATAAGCGGTGTATTTACAGCTGCCTTTTTCCTGTTTATTTCACATGCCCGCCCTCTTCCCACCCTGTCAGCAGCACGGCCCCACCCAAATATTTTCTGCTCATATGTCTTCCTCTCTCTTATGGGACAGTTTACTACTCACTTGCTTTTCCTAATATCATCCGTGAGAGAAGCAGAGAAATACATGCCAGATGAATGCATTGAGCCAGACTCGCAGTTTCATCCAAACCTGGTGAACACAGTTTCATACATGGTCAGCATGATGATCCAGGTGGCCACCTTTGCTGTCAACTACATGGGCCATCCTTTTAATCAGAGCATTTATGAAAACAGACCATTTTTTTATGCCCTCATGGGTGCCGTTGGTTTCTTCACAATCATTACATCTGATCTATTCAGGAACTTGAATGACTGGTTGAATTTGGTGCCGTTGCCTTCGGGATTGAGGAACAAGCTATTGATATGGGCTGGTATCATGTTCCTGACCTGCTATTCGTGGGAGAGATTTTTGAGGTGGGCATTCCCAGGTAAAGTTCCAGCTTGGAGAAAACGACAGCGGCTTGCTGCAGCTAATTTGGAGAAGAAGCATGTCTGAGCAAACAGAACATATATGAAAATCAGTACTAGAGTTTTGTTGGGAACTCAGGCAATGGCGATGTGGAAGGTAGCGCTGATGGTCCATCGAAAGTATCGCCGGAGAACCATAGGATATAGCTGAGTAGCTTGGTAACAGGTTTGATAGTTTGTCCCATTCACGGAGGGAAATAGCATTGTCTGATGGAACTTGAAGGAATAACTTGAAAGAATTTTGGCATCTAAATATTCGTAATTTGATGTTATATAAACTGAGGAAGTTAAATATGTATCATGATAGAAAGAATTGTACCTGAACTCGAATCCCAGAATTGATTAAAAGAATTGATCTTTTTCTATGGTTTGATATGCAAGTAGTTACCGTTGCTATCCTTTTAAGATTACAAGCTTTTTAGTTGATATTTGAAATTTGATACAGGAGAAAGAAATGGATTTTGTGTGATAGAGTTGAGATTTAAACATTTCAAAGGTTCTCTCTCTTCACCGTATTTTTGGTGGATATTAAAAGGTTATGTGAAGTATATTCTTTTTTAGTTGCTTCACATGCTAAAATGTCTAGATAATTGATTACTGATGAGAGGAAAATATATCAATATTTACCGCCCCTTTAACTTAATATTTTATTTAGTTTCTCGGGTTTAATGAACTTTTTGATGTGTTTTAGTTTATTTTGCAGATAAAATAATATCGGGTCTCAATGAAATCATTTAGGATGAAATATGGGTCAAATAATGGCAATTATTGGACTTGATATTTTAATTTTGGAGATTGGAAACTTGAAAGGGCGTTTTGACGAAGTGCAGTTTTGGAAATTCCAGTTTTGCGCATCTGTCGTATTTTGGGCATAACGTTTTACTCAGATATCGGATTGAGCTGATTCAAGTTCCAGATTAAAGAAGACTCAAAGATCTACAACTTTTAAAGACAAAATAATTTCGAATTCTGAAGATTTCATGCCCGAAATTGATGAACTATCCAGAAGTGTGTGGTGTGTAATTATTAAAAGTCATTATCAATCATTTTCAAAGCAAAATATTAATTAATAAATAATTAATAAAAATTATCAAATCACCACCCAACAAGATAAGCAATTAGTGGAGCAATTATGGATTTGGTGGAGTAATTAGTGGAGAAATTAATAATGGATTTGGTGGAGAATTTGATGGATGATTTGATGGTGGCAAAATTTTGCCTATAAATACCAAGCCATTTCATTTGTAAAATTCATACTTTCTTCTTTGAAATTCTTAATGAATAAATAAGAAGATTGTATCTAGTTTAGTTATTTACAGTTTTTAGTAATTAATTTTCACTTTCGCACTTTCTTTTTTCTTTTTTTTTTCAGTTTTTACTTTCCGCAATTTACTTTTACGCACAACATTTTCTTTCTTTACTTTTGCAGTTTTTATTTTTCAAGCAATGAGGAGGTAATTCTCCTTTGCTGGGGTGAAAGGTAAAGCTTTTTATTACTATTTAGATTAATCTCCCTTAATTATAATATAAAAACTATTTAAAACCTGACTTAAAAAGGGATACCGCTATATTTGTCGGTTGGTAATTAATTATAAATTGGTTTTAACCTGACTTAATATGGATACCGCCTGGTTGGTCGGTTGGTAATTAATTATTAATTTGACTTAATCAGGATACCGCCTATATGGCTGGTTAGTAATTATCACGCAAAGTTAATATATTATATTAAGGGAGATATCTAAAATAGTAGTAATAAAAGTTGATCCTCTAACCCCAGCATTCTCTTTTATTATACTTTTACTTTATTTAATTTCAACAATTTACTTTCAGTAATTTATTTTTAATTTATTTTTACTTTTTACTTTTTACTTTTACTTTATTTACTTTTCAGCAATTAATTTTCAGCAATTTACTTTATGTCTTTTATTTTATTTAAGTTTTTACTACCCGTAAATATGTGTCGTAACTAAGCCAATTATCTGGGGTTGTGATGAATTTCAATATCACTGTTTTATAAGGGTTAGATTATAGGTTGGGTAATTTAAAGATTTATTTATTGAGTCTTAATCTTAATGCTTTTTATTAACTGGCCATTAATAAAATTGATTAGGTAAACTTAAAATGAACTAGACATAGGGATTTTAAGTTTAAGACCTTAGACTCAATAGCCCACGATCTTCTTGAGGATAGATAACCCTTAATAGATTTCCTTACAGGATAGGAATATACCTGTCGGGCGGGGGTAGCCATAATTGGAACTCAAACTTAATGAATCTAGGTAATTTGGTTGACATAGACATATGGTTCAATTGGATTATACTAGGTATTTGTAATTGACCATCGGAAGAGGCTTTTACATAATTTAGTGTTCCAGGTTAATAAATCAATATTTTACCCAACTATAAGATAACCACTTCATCTTTTAAATAATATTGGAATAAATCACAACCTGTATAGTTTTTATAATTTGAATTTCCACCAACCTACTTTCGAACCATTTTATTTACTTGTTTTTAAATTTAGAATCGTCACCATTTTAAATCAATCAATCAACTTGTTAGATATTAGTAATCATTTGACCTCATAAAATTAATAGTTTAGATATTAAGTCCTCGTGGGATCGATATTTTTATACTACTTGAACGATACGTGCGCTTGCGTTATACGTGTGTGTTTACGCCGGTCAATTACCAAGTCTTCCTTCACCAAACGGGCAAGTTAACTGCTTAAGGCTATTGTCTGACTTCACCAAACTGGTAAATTAACGCTAGTGTTTAGCGTTAATGCTCATAAAATTATAATCTCACGACATAAGGTTTTTTTAACGCTAGCTTATACTCTAACATTTGTTTCATAATTTATAAATTAGTTTATACTTTTTGACAATACTCTTTGCCAAACATATTCTAAATTACATGTAGCTCTTTTTTTGAATGGTGGGTGTTTTCTCGCATGTTTCTTGAAATTGAAGGTTTGAGTTTTTTGGTATATATTGCAGGGGTTACTTCTTTTTAATTACTTGAAAATGTACCGGCCGATTATAAATTGATTTTTTAAAAAAAAGGCGATTCCTCATATTTCTCATAATGAAAACCTAAGACCAGGAGCTCCCTAAGTGCTTTCTCATATTCCTCATAATGAAACGTTCAGATTGATATGCTCATGTCATCTCGAACGGACACACACAACTTGGTGTTGATCAATTAATTTAACACCAAAATTAATCACCACAATACAAAGCCTCAAGAACAATTCTAGGCAATATTAGAGTTGTAATATCACTCTAGAACGATAATTTTTAATTTTGAGATTAATTCCCTAATTAATCTTACAACACATGCTAAATAAAGAAAACTATTAAGGTATACTAAACAATTAACTCCAAATTTTTGAATCATAGACATATCCAAGATACATATAATTTTAAGACATGTAAAATACATATCCAATACATATTTTCATGCTTAAGAAACAAAAACAAAGAAATTGGAAATTGGAAACTTTTAATTACCTTAATTCAAGCTCTAATTTTCAAATTCTTTCTACCTTGGTGTTGATCAATTGTTCATAAACCTTAACCCCTTTTTTCTTTGGTTTCTCAACACATGAGAATGTGATAAAAGCTTAAACAAAATGAAATAATTTCATTTTTATAGCAATTTACTATAATTTCAAAAATTACATAATTTTTAGTCAAAATAAATAATTTCATGGCCAAGATTTTGACACACTTTAATCTTATCCAAAAAGATATAATTATTTTGATATTTTATTAATTAAAAAATATGTGCCAAAAACACATGATTTAGTAAATCAAAATTTGCCATATAAGATATTCCAAGAATTATTCTTATCTAAATAAATTAATTAACAAAAAGATAAAATATATTATGGAATAATATTCCAAGAATATTCTTTCATTTTATCATTATTAATAATTAATTAATTAATAATAATAATAAAACAAGTGTCAAAATCCAATTGATTAATAATGTTTATCTAAGCTAAATTATGTATCATATACAAATACACATTATTTAATATGCATGTGTAAATTATGAATAATCCGAATTATCCATAATTAATCGCCACAGTACTCAACGAGTATACTTTATATTGTGAGACTCTCTAGGTTCAAGTTTATCTGTCACAGAAACCATTTCCATGTCTGTAATTTGTCCACTCAAAAATTACTACGACCATAGATAATCGAGTTGAACCATCCAAATCGAAGTCATTGTATATATATAATCCATTTGTCATAGGTTATCCAAATTATTCCGGTGATATAGATTAAACGTCAAATCTCCGCAATGAACAATTCATGTGTCGCGACATATTATGATTCTTCAATAAATATTTGAAACTCGTTTCTGAATCATACCTCAGTCAAAGATTTCAAAGAATCACAAATTGGACAACTAAATCCCTTACACGGGACTGACAGATCATCTCTGGATACATCACAAGATATCGTAAGTATCAGTCCATACCCGACGAATATGCGAAGGTCTGATCTTAAAATATCATTGACGTGATCGTCATTAAAGTACGGAGGATATCTCACATATCCACAGTGATATCTCAAGTTAAAAGAGCTAATATGCTATTCGACTCATAAATATTCATATTGACGTTGGTGTACCATCTATCAGGAATCTTCGAATAAGTCGTTCAGTATTTATCCAATAAATACATAAGTGTCTATATGAGTCTCCCAAGAATCATGGTTTACTGAGACAGACCATTAGAACAATTCTAATATACGACACGTACCGGTCTCATGGGTTTACTAACTGACCAGGTATGTAAACCTTGACCAGGAACATTTTAAGAATGAATTATATTGTGACATTTCTCAGTAACAATTGCGACGCTTTTGCAATTATGTCACAACTATTCATTCTAAGGTTTTTTATGCTTTTACTATTTATGAGATTATATTGATGAAAATTACTTAATTTTATTCATAATAAAATAAAATGTACATCGTATTTACAATAAATACAATAAAATTTGACGTGCCGAGCACCAACTCCAACAAACCATTCTTTTAATCTCGAGAGATGCTTATCAGAAAGTGCTTTGGGAAAGACGAATTATCCATCCTAACAAGGAACTGATGGCCGATGAGGTGGAATTCAAATTTCTTGATCTTATATTTCACGGTAAGAGATTCTTTGTATGTTGTATGGTAGTGTTTTTCTAAGTCTTTGAACTGGCCACTACTATGGCCACATATAATTCTTTTTCATCCATCTTTTCAATCAAAACTGCTCCCCAATAATCGTTACTGGCATCTGTTTGCAAAATCATTTTTCCCGGTACTGAGAATCTTTAAAGGAGGATGATTCTGCGTGATCTGCTTCAGGTTCTTTACAGCTATTGTCTGGACAGGACCCCAAAGATGAGACTCTCTTCTTTAAGAGCTGGACAGCTGACTTGTGTCTTTGGACACATGCGGCAAGAAAAGCTTTAGATAATTCACAATCCTAAGAAATTGCTGAATTTGCTTTCTAGACAGGTGGTCATCAGAGAATCGAAGAAGTTACTGTGCAATATGAGGACCAGGCTGATATTTTCTATTTTGGAAGTGCATCCCGATGAAGTCAATACTAGACTGGCCAATATGACTTTTCTTTATGAGAACATGATACCATAGGCTTGGATAATAGATTCAAATTGTTCAACTAATTGATAATGGGCTTTTGAGTCTTTTGAGAACAGTAGAATATCATTAATATATATAAAAGCACTGTGCAAGATGGGCTCAAATATACGGGTCATGGCCTTTTAAAAATAGATGGGGCTACTTTAAGACCAAAAGATATAACAGTCCATTGGTAATGGGCATTGGGAATGTAGAAAGCAGTTTTGTACCAATCCGCTGGATCAATACCAAGTTGTCAAAATCCGATTTTCAAATCAAACTTTGAAAAGATATGAGCATCAATGAGGTGGACAAAAAGAGAATTGATTTTTGGTAAAAGAAACTTATCATCTTGGATAAAGTGATTGAGAGGTTTGTAATCGATGACTAGTCTCTTTTTTCCTCGAACAACTTCAAATCTCTTTTCCACGTAGAAAGCTTGGCACGCCCAACTTGACTTGGTAGGCTCAATCAAGCCTTATTTTAACAAATCACTGCACTCTTGTTGTGCGAGTGATAAATTAGAAGGTGTCATTTTCAGATGTGTTGCTTCAGTGAGGTTGATGTCTTCATTAAGTTTGAAGGGTAATTTAATAAAAAGGTTCTGATTTTTTCATAAAGATGCTGGATGGTTAAACTGAGAGTGAGAGTCACAACAAGATGTGAGAAGCTTGTTGGAGATGACTGAATAGTCAGGTGGAGCTTCTGAGAAGACAAACAGTTTAGGGATGATAGTGAATTGCTTAACTGAGTTCAGGAAAGATTTGAAGCTTTTTATCTTGATGATAAACATCAAAACCGAATTGGCCAGTTATAAATTGTCATTAGAAAATTGATTTTCTAAAATAATTTGGAGTAAAAGAAATATTTTTTCATTTGATTCTGCATGTATTGTGGAAGTTATTTAGTTTTTCTCAAATACTTGAAAATAGAACCGACAAATTATAAATCGTGTTTAGAAAACTGATTTTTATTTTTTTTAAAGAAATTAAGAGTAAACGAAACATTCGTTTCTCTCAAGTTAATTTTTTTTTTTTCATTTTTTCATATTTCAAATATTAAAAATAGAACCGGCCAGTTATAAATCCCCGTTAAAAAATGATCTTTTAAAAAAATTAGGTGCAAATGAAATATCAAATTTAAATTGAAAATGATAAGTTATCAAGAGGGTAATTGCGTTATGGCTTTGTGGTAAATGATTTAGGATTTCGTTATCAGGTTTGGATTCGAGTCCAAAAAATGTATTTCTTATAAAAATATGAAATAGCCGTGAGTTTTAAACCGGGTCGAGTGATTTAACAATTGGATTTTTAACGTTTTCAAAAAAAATATTTATTTTTATTTCGAAAAAAAAAGAGTATTTTTTAAGTTAGGTGTTTCCACTTTTTAATAAGAACGGTAAGACACAATGCAACATCATCACTGTTTCCACCTCCGTAGCATAGAATTTATGTCACGTCCAACAACAATACGCGCGTGTTACACCTCCTTCCGACACTTCACTTCCGCTAATCCCCTCTCCATCGACGCGAGTGCCCCGGAACACAGCGACACTCTCAAAGAGGTGCGCGTGCTATCCACGCGCGGCCATGTCCAAGAAGCTCTCTCATTGTTCTTCAACACGCCGCCGCGTTTCCTCCACTCTACTCAAATCTACGCTACCCTTTTCCACGCGTGTGCCCTTCACGGGAACATCAAACAAGGCATGCATTTACACAAACACATGATGGAAAATTTTCCCAATGACCCACAAGACCTCTTTGTTATTAATCATCTCGTTAATATGTACTCTAAATTTGGCTATTTGGGAAATGCACACCAACTGTTCGATGAAATGCCTAAAAGAAATGTCGTTTCTTGGACTGCACTCATTTCAGGCTATGCCCAACATGGGCATGCTGACGAGTGTTTTCGTCTCTTTTGTAGCATGTTGGAGTACTTTTTTCCGAATGAGTTTAGTTTGGCGAGTGTGCTCATTTCATGTGATTACTTTCGCGGGAAACAAGTACATGCACTTGCATTGAAAAAGTGCCTGGACGCTCATGTGTACGTGGCGAATGCTCTTATTAATATGTATAGTAAGAGTTGTGCTGATGAGGCTTGGAGGGTGTTCGAGAATATGGAGTTTAGGAATGTGATTTCTTGGAATTCGATGATTGCTGCTTTTAGGGCTTGTAAACTTGAGGCTCAAGCTATTGAACTTTTTGCCAAAATGCAGCATGATGGTATTGGATTTGATCGTGCCACGCTTCTTAGTGTCTTGACTTCCTTGGGTGGTAGCTGTGAGTTTGATGTTGATCTTGGTCTCAGGTTTTGTTTTCAGTTGCATTGTTTGGGTGTCAAATCTGGGTTTATCTCGGAAATTAAAGTGATCACTGCATTGGTGAAAGCTTATTCAGATCTTGGAGGAGATATTGATGATTGTTACAGGCTATTTTTAGAGACAGGTAACTCACGGGATATTGTTTTATGGACTGGGATGATAACAGCATTTGCTGAATGTGCACCAGAAGAAGCTTTCTTCCTCTTCCGTCAGTTGCAACGAGAGGGTGTGGCTCCAGACTGGTGTACTTTTTCAATTGCATTAAAGGCTTGTGCAGGCCTCGTGACTGAGCGACATGCCTTAGCAGTTCATTCACTGGTAGTTAAACATGGGTTTGAAGGTGATACAGTGATTGCAAATGCTTTGATTCATTCTTATGCAAGGTGTGGGTCTATTGCTTTGTCCAAGCAAGTTTTTGATACGATGGGGTATCGCAATTTGATTTCTTGGAATTCTATTCTCAAGGCCTATGCCTTGCATGGGCAACCTAAAGAAGCCTTAATGCTATTTTCAAATATGAATGTCCAGCCGGATTCTGCTACTTTTGTTGCTCTACTCTCGGCTTGCAGCCATGCTGGCCTGGTGGAAGAAGGAAATAAAATCTTTCATTCCATGCTTGAGAATCATGGCGTTGTTCCGCAACTGGATCATTATGCCTGCATGGTGGACCTTCTTGGGCGAGTTGGGCGTGTTCTTGAGGCTGAGAAGCTTATACATGAAATGCCAATGGAGCCTGATTCTGTGATTTGGAGTGCACTGCTTGGATCATGTAGAAAGCATGGTGAGACTCGGTTGGCTGAGTTAGCATCAGATAAACTGAAGAAGTTGGAGCCTGGAGATTCATTAAGTTTTATACAAATGTCAAACATATATTGTTCGAGTGGAAGTTTCAATAAAGCTGGGCTGATTAGGAAAGAAATGAGGGGATCTAGAGTGAGAAAGGAACCTGGTTTAAGCTGGATTGAGATTGAGAATCGGGTGCATGAATTTGCATCTGGAGGCAAACGTCATCCTCAAAGAGAGGCCATATTTACAAAACTGGAAGAATTGATAGGGAAGTTAAAGGAGATGGGCTATGTGCCAGAGACAAGCTTGGCGTTGCATGATGTAGAAGAGGAGCACAAAGAGGAACAGTTGTACAATCATAGTGAGAAGTTGGCTTTGGTGTTTTCCCTAATGAATCAGGACAGTTCGTGTCATGAAAGGAGCGTAATAAGAATTATGAAGAATATTCGCATCTGTGTTGACTGCCATAACTTCATGAAATTGGCATCACATCTTCTTGGAAAGGAAATTGTTGTTAGAGACTCGAACCGCTTTCACCATTTCAAAGACAGAATATGCTCTTGCAATGACTACTGGTAAAAGACTAGCATTACCAAAAAAAAATAGCATCCCGATTTTCATTTTGGTTTTGCCCACATGCCTAATCATACCCCTCAGGTGCAGATATCATGATTGATCTAGAGGAATTTCAAGTGAAAAAGCGAATATGAATCTAATGAGTTTCTCGTCAGATGTATAGTCACCTTGAGAGATAGCACAGTTGGTGCCTATGTGTTCTAGCAGGAATTGACTCATTTAGTTCTCCTAAAGCAGTGTGAATTTGTGCTTATGTCAAGGTCATTGGGAATTAGAAGAGTTCTTGACTGGGTTCTCGGAAGGTGGTTAATGCTTAAGACTCGTAGTGCTCGTAAAAGCAATGTGGATTAAATCTTTCTACGGGGTAATTTTAGAAGATATTACCAAGAAATCACAGTCCTTCAGAATCTGGGGCATAATTTTTGTTGAATTCTTAGTATAATTGCTTTTGGAGCTTAAGCCAAGCATTATATTGTATGCAAACGGAGTGAGATTTACCTACTGCGTGACAAAGGTGATGGTATTGCAGCCCAGTTTTGGTCTTCACAGAGCACCAAGTTTGAAAATACAGATATATTGGGAAGGAGATGGATAAATATTAAGGGGTTGTTTGTGCAGCAAACTAGAACAATAAAATTAAAAGAAGAATATAGAAGTTGATCAAAAGTATTCTCTTATTCCTTAAATGTCAAAAGGTTCATCTATTGTTTTAGGGTTTTTTTGTATTATTTATAATATTTCGTTATAAGAAAATAAACTGATAGTAGTTACATTTCATTCACGTTTCTCATTAACTGGCCCACTCCCTAGAATCTCAGAATTTTTTTATTCTAGATGATTGCCTAGCTACAAAAAGTAATTAATTGACTGTCTCATTCTTCGTTTAGCCGATTTGTATCATTAAGAAGCTGATATTTCAGGCTCAATCTTCGCACGATCTTTACTTGCCTTTGTCGGAACCAAACCCGAAATCGGACTTTGACGGAGGTTATGACTTCAGATTCTGATGGTAGGTTCTGCCCTCAGAATCTGATGACAGCATCTGTACCAAACTCTGATGACAACTTATGTACAAAAATCTGATGATAGGTTTTGTACCTGACTTTGATGACATGCTCTGACGAGTGATTTGGATCCCTTTAGTATGTATTTGATCACGTGTCATGTGCTTGATTTTTTCTCAAACAGGAGTAAAAAATGACTCGGATTGATGTTTCTAAGAGTTATTGATATGGATGAGGAGAAACGCTACATAAAAAATATGAAATGCCTATACCTACACACGAGGTTAGATGCTTGGTTAGTATTATCATTCTTGGGATGGATAGGTTCTCACTATTTTATACAAAGAATTTACATTATTTTTACAAAATGATTTATGCAAGTGAAGTAAACACCAGGGTCTCAGTGTTGCTTTTTGTATTTGGATGGCTTTGTTGTGGCTTGCAAGCTTTGTTTTCCATGGAGATTTGAGTTTCAAATGAGTTGAAAGGGTCTCAATTTTATCGTTCTTGCCTCATCACAAATAAAATTATACTCTTTTTTTTTTTTTTTTTTATAGTATATTTAATAAATAAATATATTAAAACAAAATAAAATATTGTGACAGATGATTAGTCACCGGCCCGACGGTATTCATCGAGGACGCCACCATTTATTCGATGACTAGTAATATAATTGGGCCCGAAGTTGGGCTCACTTGTTTGAGATTTGGGCCTGAAGTTGGAAAGGGCCCATGCGATGAGGGCATAATGTGATGTGATGTTACTATAAATATACACAGAGAGGGGAAAAGATTAGGGTTTAGTGCTGGCAGCCGAAGCAGCAACGCTAGCGTAGCATTTTGAGTTTCACGGAGGAGGACCGAAAAAAAAAAAAAGATGAAGACTATCCTGTCCTCTGAAACAATGGAGATTCCAGACGGGGTGAAAATCAAGATTGATGCTAAGATCATTGAGGTTGAGGGACCGAGAGGGAAGCTTAGCCGCAACTTCAAGCACTTGAATCTTGATTTTCATCTCATGACTGACGAGGAAACCGGTAAGCGCAAGCTTAAGATCGACGCTTGGTTCGGTTCTCGCAAGACCAGCGCCGCCATTAGAACCGCCCTCAGCCATGTCCAGAATCTCATCACCGGCGTCACCAATGGCTACCGGTACAAGATGAGATTCGTATATGCTCACTTTCCCATCAACGCCTCCATCGCTAACGGTAACAAATCCATTGAGATCCGTAACTTTCTTGGAGAAAAGAAGGTCACTTCAGTTCCTGCTATTTAGCTCTCTCTATCTCTCTCTATTTATTTAAATGCATCATTAAATTCTTTTGAAACTCTTTATTTTTTGTTTAAAATCGGCCATTTTTAGAAAAGACTGATTTCGTGTTTGTTTGATTTGGTAATTCAAATTTAAAAAAAAAAACCTAACTTGATTGAACATTCAACAGGTCCGGAAAGTGGATATGCTTGATGGTGTTACTGTTCTTCGGTCTGAAAAGGTTAAGGATGAACTCGTTCTGGATGGGAATGACATTGAACTCGTGTCACGCTCTGCTGCTTTAATCAATCAGGTACAAACATGTTCATTGACCTTCATTGTCCATGTGTTTGTGAGAACCTCTTGAATCGCCGCACTGCGGGTCTCGTTATGTGCTTTCCTATGTTTGTATTCATCGTGCCCTAGATGTTAATCAAATGAACTATAACTATGTAACCCTAATCTTAATGGATTGACTCCGAAAGAATATCCAATTGTAAGTGAGCATGTTCTGTAGAATATACACCTTTCAAATTTGTAGTTGTGAATGAATGCTTGCTTGTTGCTTTCAAGTTTTGACTGCTTGATATTTTCTTTGGACAGAAATGCCATGTGAAGAATAAGGATATCAGGAAATTCCTTGACGGGATCTATGTCAGTGAGAGGGGCACAATCGTTGAGGAGTCTTAATTTGGTTCGAACTTTATGCCGTAGTCATATTATGGAATTCGTGTTTTATCAGTTCAATCTTGCTTTGGAAGCATTTTTTGGTTGGAAGTTTGGTATTATTAGAGAGTTTTGGATTTCTGTTTTATTTCTTTTACTTCTGTCCCTTTATATGATTTTATTATGGCGCTATTATTTTGGCAATGTTGATCATTTCTCTATCCAATGCATGAAGTTTGCCTGATTTCTTGATTCTAATAATCCAGTTTGCTTGACGATTTATTCAATTGTGGTGATGAAAATCATTTAGTGTGTTTTTAACAGTCATTGGGTAGGAATTGAGTATGTATCTTATTGTAGTTCCAAGCAAGTTTTAAATCTAATTCCAAGCAAAGCTTAAGTACAAGAGACAGAGTAAGTTTAAGCATCTCATTTGATCCTGTGAATGATCAATGTCTAGAATAAACAAACATGTGTGTGTAACCAGTACCACCGTATGTTCTTGGTAAATTGATCCTGCAGAGTGATTAGTTAAGTATTCTACGTGTGTTTGGTTCTAAAATACAATTGTTCTATAGGATTCTTCTTCTTATCCAAAGTTGTTGACAATGGACCAAAATACAAAGAAACCTTATATGGTGAGTAATATCACTTTATCTCAGGAATATTTTTACATATAGCCATCGATTGAATATGCCTAAGCTTATAGCGTAGTAGTTGAGTTTGTTTTCAAGTATCTTAATAAAGTTTACAACCCGTCGTGTCTTGGGCGGTTTGTCTTCTGCTGGTTCATTAAAAAACATGTAAAAGCAAGTGAACAAAATAACAAACTACTACCCAGAAACAATTCCACATTGATAACCCTAAACTTTTGTGATTCTGGTTAAGTGACCGAAGAGAGCAGGAACAGTGCATGGAGAGACTGGTATTGCTTCCTCAGGCCTTTGCTCATTGTGGAAAATTCTCCACTGCTGAGTAGTGTGAAAGAGAGAATTTTAATTTTAATTTTTAATCAGTAGGTAAGCACTTATTTTTTTCACAAAATTACACTTGACCCATATGATTCTTGAATTCAAAATCCCCAAATCAAAACTTGCGATCTCTCTTTCGCTATAATTTTAAAACTTGATCTCTCTATCTCCCTCTTGCTCACCGAAAATTATATTATGTGTCGGGTGTTATATGTCATCTCTGTCACAGCAGGCGGGAGGTGGTAAAAATCCTCACGTGGATGATAGGAGCATACAAGCCTGCCTGATATTAAGGATAGATAAAATTATAATTTTTCATACTCATTAATTGGACGGATCGGGTATGAGTATTGGAACTCCATTAAAATAGAAATAAAATCTCTGCGTGAGTAGGGGCCCGTGAGGGCCCAACACGTTAGGAGCGGAAAATAGACAATTTTCTTACTCGTTAATTAAACGGAATGAATACGAATATTGATATCATCATAACATACCCGTCCTAGTGCTATTCCTACCACTCACAACTCTCTCTCTCTCTACCAGTGGCTTTGTCTAATAGTGAATTTGTTACCGGCAGGTTTGTCTACCCGTTGCGTTGTTACTTCCTCAGCAAATTTGAGGTAATTATTTTTCTTGATTTTGAGAATTTAAGTTAGAATTAGATAGATTTTTGGGTAATATAATTTATTGAGCATATTAATTGCTTAAAATGGAGAGAATAGATATACATTATTTGATTTTAGGGTTTAACAACTTTGAGAATTCTCTATGTAACTGGTTTTTGCGACGGAGGACTTGAGATAACGATATACTTTGCATCAGAATTTGTCTTAAATTTCATACAATTTGCGACACTCATGTATCACAAAACGTCTAAAAAAACTGTTTAATTTAAAATATACTGTGTCAAATGTATCTTAAAGTGTCTCAAATTTGAGATACTTTTTGATATCGCATTATTGCAAAATGTCTCACTTTTGAGATAGTTTGCGACATGATCAATTGTTCTATTTCATTTTGATTCAGTGTAAGAAACGGGTTCTTTAGTGTCCAAAGTTTTAACGTCGTCTAAAAAATCATCGCTAAATATATGTTTAGTGTCGCCAAAACCTTACGACGCTACAAGTAACCCATATTACGTCACAAGGAAAAACGAAGCTAAAAGTACAACATTTAGCGTCACCAAAGGACATTCGACGCTAAAAATATTGACATTTAGCGTCGCATTAAATTTTTCGACGCTAAATATCAACTTTTAGCGTCGAATATAAGTTGTGACCCTAAATGTTATAATTTCCAGTGTCACTATCTATATTCAACGCAAAAGGTTGTAACATTTAGCGTCGATACTTAACTTCAACGAAAAAAAAAGTCATAATTTAGAGACTATACTCTCGAAACTAAATGTTGTACTATTTAGCGTATATTATATGTTGCGACGCTATATGTCAGACATTTAGCGTCGCTACTGATACCAGCGGTGCTAAAAAGTCTGCAAAAAAATCAGTAGCTCAGGCCCCTTTCTACTTTTTATATTCATTCTTTTTATTCATTTTTCAATACTCACGTAAAAAAAATACACATTTTCATCATTTTCTGTCAGGGTTGGTGCTCGGAGTGCCAATCCGGATTGTATTTATGTCTGATTCATGAATACAAGCAATTCTATTTTCCATAATACTACTTATTTAATGGTAGCACCTCTTGTCTTTTATACACATATTCGATCTAATTACGATTAGATTGAAACTAAATCTGGTTTAGTGATACGTGTATAGTAGACAAAGACCATATGATTTACAACGTAGTGCGCAGTTACAACGTAGTTTGTAATTGACATTGGGATGCGTCACTATAAGTTGTATATCTTTAAATAAAGTTTCTGGTCAAGATTTACTAACACGGGTCAGTTAGTAAAATCCGCTGAGACCAGTACATGTCGTATATCGTGACTTGGTCCGATGGTTTATCCTAATGAACCATGAGTCTCGGAAGACTCGTATAGACATGTAGGTGTTTATTTGATAAATATTGAACGACTCACTGAAGATTTCATAATAGATGGTAGACCAACGTCAATATGAATCTTCTCGAGTTGAGCGAGCATAGTGGTCATTCGACTTGAGATACCACAATGGGATATATGAGTTATCCTACACACTTTGATAGCAGTCACGTCACCGATCTATTCATGATTAGACCTCCGCCTGTTCGTTAGGTGTGGACTAATGCTCATGATATCCAGTGCGTATCAAGATAGGATCCGGCAGTCTTGTGCACAAGGCATATGTATCTTCACGTGTTTACGATATAGTAAATCAATGGCCGTGGTATAACTTCGGAAGCTTGTTCTGAGTGTTATTTAAAGATCGTAAATTGAAAGTCGACTATATTATACCGAAATGATTTGACGTTTTTATCTATATTCCAGGTATAATATGGGTAGCCTGTGACAGATGGATTATACGTATGCAATGTCCTCGACTTGCATAGTTTAGCGAGATTATCTGTGGTCATCATAATACATGAGTGAGTGAATTATGGACAGGAAATTGGATTTCGTGACAGATAAACCTAAACTTAGAGAGTCACACAATATGAAGTGTACTAATTGAGCACTTGGGCAAAGTGATATGAATAATACAGATTATTCATAATACTTCAACGGATTAAATGAGTTAATTCGAATCGTTTAATCGGTTAAACGATAACACATGCATAATGTTAGGGTTGGTGCTCAGAGTGCTAATCCGGATCGTATTTATGTCTGATTAATAAATATGAGCAATTTTATTTTCCATAATATTACTAATTTAATGGTAGCACCCTTGACTTTTATACACTTATTCAATCTAATTACGATTAGATATCTGATTATGATTAGATCGAAACTAAATCTGGTTTAGTGATACGTGTATATTAGAAAAAGACCCTAGGATTTACAATGTAGTGCGCAGTTATAACGTAATTTGTAATTGACATTGGGAAGAGCGTTATAAGATGTATATCCTTAATAAAGTTCCTGGTCAAAATTTACTAACACGGGTCGGTTAGTAAAATTCGCTGAGACCAATACATGTCGTATATCGTGACTTGATCCGATGATTTATTCCAATGGACCATGAGTCTCGGGAGACTCGTATAGACATGTAGGTGTTTATTTGATAAGACACTGAATGACTCACTGAAAATTTCCTAATATATGGTACACCAACGTCAATAGGAATCTTCTCGAGTTGAGCAAGCACAGTGGTCCTTTGACTTGAGATACCACAGTGGGATATCTGAGTTATCCTCCACACTTTGATGGCAATCACGTCACCAATCTATTTAGATCAGACCTCCGCCTGTTCGTTGGGTGTGGACTGATTCTCATGATATCCAATACGTATCAAGATAGGATTCGTCAGTCCTGTGTACATGGCATAGGCATCCGCACGTGTTTACGATCTAGTAAATCCATGACCGTGGTATAACTTCGGAAATCAGTTTCGAGTGTTATTTAGAGATCGTAAATTGAAAGTCGACTATATTATACCGAAATGATTTGACATTCTCATTTATATCCTAGGTATAATATGGATAACCTGTGACAGAGGAATTATACGTATGCAATGACATCGGCTTGCCTAGTTTAACGAGATTATATGTGGTCGTCCATATGAAGTGTACTCGTTGAGCACTTGGGCAACGTGATATGAATAATATGGATTATTCATTATACTTCACCAGATTAGGTGAGTTAATTCGGATCGTTTAATCGGTTAAATGACAACACATGCATTAGGGGATTTTGGTTAATCCTAATTATTGTGTATTTGTATTTGATACATAATACGATTAGATACACATTAATTATTCGTCAAATGAGATTTTGACACATGCTATAAATATATGTATTTGTTATTTAATGTAAATAAAAATACATATATGGATTTTATTTAATTATTTAATTGTTAAATAATTAAATAATTTAAAATTAAATATCTTATCCATTTGTCATAATTAGTATGATAAATGGTGATATATAATTGGAACACATGGCATATTTTTTGTTAAACTTTATATGTTCAATTTTGATTGGTTAATATAAAGTTTGATTGAATTTAATTAGATTAAAATTGGCAAAATGACCTTTATACCCCTTCAAAAGTCGGTTGGGTGGCTTTTTTAAATTAAAAAATTGTTTTCTTATTCTTTTGGACAATACCTTGGCCGAGAACCTCAAATTAGAAACATGAAAAATGGGTTTCATGGATGCTTGATGATTCAAGCACAAAAACAAAGAAAAAAAAAAATCAAGAAATAGCTTAAGGAACTTTGGAGTTTTAGAGGTAATCTTCAAAATCCCTAAAGCTTTGAATTTGTTTCTTGTTTCTTGATTTCTTAGAATGGTTCTAGGGTTTCTTTGCTTGTAAAATTTGGGGCTTTTGGTTGTGGTGGATAAATTGGAAGCTAATGAAGCATTTGTGAAGTATTTTGGATGTAATTAGTGTAATTAGTATTCAATTTTATCATTTGATGATATGTTGCCATTCTAGAGTGTTATGAACACTCTTTTAACACCTAGAATTGTTCTTGGCTTGTTCATATGTGGTGACTTGATTTGGTGTTGAGATTAATTTGATTAATGTTGAGAAATTGGATTTAAAGCATGATAAATTGGAAATTTCGTTTTCTATTTCAGACCTGGAATGGATCTGATTTTTTTGATGAAAAATATGTTTTATGAATTTTTTGTATGTATTTTGGGTGTTGGAACAATTGTTGGAAATTATTTCCGAGTGAAATAAGCGAAAACGGCCAAAAACGGCGTTATCAGGTGACTTTTGAGTCAACCGGGTGACGGCTGCCCAAACAGTGAATCCGTCACTTTTTGGGTAGCCTATGAATTGCCCTGACACTGTTGGGGCTGACCTGGACAGTCCCCATAAGTGTCGGGTGGTCAGTTCGGTCAAAAACACATTTTTCGTCATTTTACGGAAAAAACGGTTTTCGTAAAAGTTTCACGACGTTTCAACCTTATTTATGTTGATATTTTATATTGAATAAATAGGTTTAGGTAAAATATGAATAAATTATTCATATTAGATATTGAATAATTTATTCTGTAATTTGAAAAACTTTTAAAATTACGATTTCGCCCGAACCGCGCCTCCACTGCGCCCATCGCTCAAAACCCCAACAAAAATAGTATCAGAGTAAGTCTGATGCTTCATCCAAAACATTATTCATGCTTGATATTTGATATTTAATCCAATTTTAATGTTTGCACATGTATGTAATCTAGATATGTTTCTTTACTTTTCGGTTCTACGTTAACGAAGATGTAATGGAAATTTAATCGTAAAATTGAGTTATATTTTCTATAGGTAGAATTGAATTGTTTAGAAAATGATTTAGAATAAAATTCTGCATTTGATGTAGAGTATAGCTTCCTGAGGAAAATCCCCGCTTAGAAATAAAGTTGTAAAGTGACGTGTATTGGATACATGTTTCTCGGTCCGTCTTATAGTACGGTTTATGTGTATCTTTCTATAACTGCATCCGAGATCGTGCCAAAGCTGTGAGGCTGTAGGTTATGGGATTTTATCTATGCCGGTTGTATATTGATACTAGAAAAATTCAAGTGAAAATGGAAATCATGAATGTGCCAAAGCTGTTAGGACTACATCAGTAGCTTGAGTTTGTCATTGACAAGTGAAGCATTGATACGCCTCCTTGTGAACGTGCCAAAGCTGTCATAACGAGAAACAGTCAGGAACAAAACCAGGAGTCATTGGTGAGTGATTGACAATGAGTTGTCTACCTAATGAATATACGTAGGCGAGATCATGCCAAAGCTGTGCGTCGAAATATATTCATGGGATCCCACTCTCACTATAGAATTCGATTTAATTATTGAATTCTCGTTGTCCGTTGGGATTACAGTATTACGTAAAGTAGTGGGAGACACTGCTGGGTTAAAAATCCATAACTTAAGCAGTGTGTAATCTTATGGAAAATACTGCTTTCGTTTTCCTAAATTCTATATTGTTTATAGGATTGTACTTCTAATCCACTGCATGCTTATTACTTGAATAGGTTTTCTGAATTTACTTATGGTTGCGTAGTTTTAGAATAAGTTCTACAAAGACAGTAGACTTAGATATTGTTAGATTAGTTGAAACCATCGGGAATTGTTGTTCCGCTTTTCTTGAAAATCAAGATGGTTCGTGACTTAGTTTCTAAGTCACGATTAGATTATCTAAATGGAATCTGGTTTAGGATATAATTGTCTAGAGAATGATTTCTTATGCATTGAGAATGACTTGAATTAGTTCATGTCTCGAAATTATTGACTGGCATTAAAAAAACCCATATAGTATTGTTTATCTTTTAATGACGTTTCTTGGCTTTAGTGACTTTTTGAAGTCATGTGTCTGACACAGTTTGCTAATCAATCATTTGCAATTGTTGTGAATAATTGAACGTAAATTATAAAGCTTAAGAAATGAGATGCGTATAGTTGTGTATAGAGAATTTTGATTCTCACAATACGACAACTATAGGTATTGGATACCAGATCTCCCGTCTAGTTATTTAAAATAATGTTTAATAACTGTTTGGATATTTGATATCAGATTTTGTGACTATTGGATAGTTACTTGTTCTATATAAACAGTTGTTACATATTTTAAGACGACTAGTAGTGTCATTAATGAAAAGATAAACATTAAGAAAAATATTCGGTAAAATAAATAACTTAAAATCGTGCTTTATGAGGTTTTATCACAAAAGCATTATATGTTTATTCCGTATGGTAAATGATGGTCTGATACGAGATCACACCATATATCCTTATCCATTTAATGAAAATTGTATTCAAAATGTGATTAAATCTCATTTAACCAATGATCGTTATTGGACCACAGATTTATTAAACTGATACTTTGGAAGTATATAGTTTAATGAATTGGAAATTGCCTTAGATAGTTTTCTTTACTTCGTAACTCAGTTAATGATTTGTCATGACTTAGTTATGTGTTTCTAATACCGAACATGTTGAACGTCTTGAATGGTTCGAGAACTTTTGATATGTTCTGATGAAACACAAATATAATATTTTGAATGGTTTAAAGATATTCTATTTGTAATGTTAAAAACTATATCTTTAAAATTCATTGTGAGTCTTTGAATTGTTCGAAGATGTTTGATATGATCAAACACATGAATTTATGGAAATGAGTTCTAAAGTTATTTAATGAATGTGATTCTTACTCAATATTAAACTTCCACGATTCCATATTGATGGAATTGGTCAGTGGGAGTTATCGAATCTTATATGATTTGATTCACTGATATTGAGTGTTATCGAATTAGTTTCAATACTCTTGGGTTTATGCTCCAGTAACACTAATTTATCTCTTTAATTAAGGTTCCATTCGTTCCTACAATTACATATATGATATGTATAGTAGAAAATTCAAATCTTAAAAGGTTTGAGATTTGAAACTTTCTTTTGTATAATGGTTATATAATTGAAAAATACTTGTGCCTCGGAGGTACGAGTGAAAGATTTATCATTTATTCTATTTAAAAGAATATTGTATTCTATTTAATAGAATATCTTTTCTACGATCCCGAGTAATAAAATTATTTTGGTACTTGGTGGTTAACATCGGATGTTGACGATTGCAGAAAAGATTTGACTTAGTGAAGTCAAGTGTGAGAATGATAAACTATAAATAGAACTACATAATTAATAAAATGAAAAGACCCTTAGACATCTTCCGTATAAGTTCAATAGGATGTCAGAATCATTTACAAAGTATTTGATACTTAATGATTCTGTTGTTTTATTATTAAAGAAAATTATCCTATAACTTATAGTGGAGCGATATTTAATATCGTTTTCGGAATTAACATTGAACCATAGATCTAAGAATGTTCATTGCTTACTACGATCAAGTTTAGAACTTGATTAGGCTTTCGTTATGAATCATTCATATAATGTGCAAATTGTTTGCGCAGCAAAAACAAAGTGAGCTTGATAAAGGTTTGACCTTTATAGTATGACAGTGAGAAAAGTTATACTCAGTGATCTATTATAGATTCTGAGAAAACTTGTCTCTAGTCGTACTAATTGAACAATTAGAGATTTGTTGGTTAATGTTGATATTAAACTATGTTTTGGCTAAAGAATGCAAAATGGCGTTCTTGAATGTTTTTCTTCGAATGAGAGATCCGTTGTGGTTTCTTTGTTTGAAGAGTTCATTCTAGAATGGCCCTGGAGTTTATATTCTGCTAAGATCACAGTTTGATATACTAGCTTATAGAGCCTATTGTAGACTCAGATAAGCTTTCCGGAATCAGTGTTCTCTGATTTTGATATCAGTCAGATTGTCTGGTTTTATCGAAGTATAGAGAATACGTATTTGTCAGTAGGGTCAGTGGGAGCGTACAAATTTCTTTCTAGTACTATATATATCTTAAGTCTTCTTTTCTCCGTGAAAACAGTGGGAGTAGTCTATGTTATATTTGATATAAAGTTTCATATATGATATAAAACTGAGAGACTTATGAGATACTCCCATTTTTGTATATTAGATAGATCTAATAAAGGACACACTAAGACTATCTGTATGACAGTTAGTATAACTGTTTGACAGTTAACGTGTCTTTTATAAACATAGTATTCATTTTTCGTAAATGATGATACCTTTTGTCGAAAGAGAAATTTGATTAGAATGTCTAGTCAATATTATGCATCATAAGATGATGGTGTAATGAATACTACATTATGTACGATTATAGATATCAATTTAATCATAATTGTTACGGGTTATTTTGATATGATGTAGACCATATGATGAGTATTGAAACATGTTGTTTTTTATCTTTGAGATATTAAGAAAAAGTTTCTTATTCATGGAGAATTTAGTCTACAACCATAAGGTCAGATTAGTTTTGATCCTAATTATGACATTAGATGATCTCTGTCATATAAAGTCAGAAAAGATGCAGTGTGAGTGTCACCATTGATTCTACTAAACTGGTGGAATCAATTGTGAATTATGAAGTATTGACTTATGAAGTTGCATATTGACCTCATAGATTAGAAGTTTTCATATTAGTGTAGTGTTTACGGTTGTCTTATAGTATTTGGATTTGATTTCTAAATACATAGACAACTCAACAGCCATAACACAATATTGATATAGCTTCTGAGTCATATTGATGTGGAATTTGGATTCTACAAAATATGAATAGTGCTGGTTAAGGAAAACGGTTGAGTTTGTTGGACAGACTCAATTTGTTAAAGCATGCTTACTTGTTGTTGCATACCTCTTGAGTGCTAGGTGAGCTCTTGAGGGCCATTGGTATGTGATACATATTGAGATGTGTATATGATGCCATGGATTGGCACTAGAGCAAGTGTGAGAAATTGTTAGGGTTGGTGCTCAGAGTGCCAATCCGGATCGTATTTATGTCCGATTCATCGATAGAAGCAATTCTATTTTCCATAATATTACTAATTTAATGGTAGCACCCTTGTCTTTTATACACTTATTCGATCTAATTATGATTAGATATCTGATTATGATTAGATCGAAACTAAATCTGGTTTAGTGATACGTGTATATTAGACAAAGACCCTAGGATTTACAATGTAGTGCGCAGTTATAACGTAGTTTGTAATTGACATTGGGAATCGTATTATAAGATGTATACCGAATGAATTTGACGTTCTCATCTATATCCCAGGTATATATGGATAGCCTGTGACAGATGGATTATACGTATGTAATGACCTCGGCTTGCATAGTTTAACGAGATTATCCTTGGTCGTCATAATCCATGAGTGGGTGGATTATGGACACGAAATTGGATTTCGTGACGGATAAACCTAAACTTAGAAAGTCCCACAATATGAATTGTACTCGTTGAGCACTTGGACAATGCGATATGAATAATACAGATTATTCATTACACTTCACCGGATTAAGTGAGTTAATTCGGATCGTTTAATCGGTTAAATGACAACACATGCATTAGGGGATTTTGGTCAATCCTAATTATTGTGTATTTGTATTTGATACGTAATACGATTAGATACACATTAATTATTCGTCAAATGAGATTTTGACACATGCCATAAATATATGTATTTGTTATTTAATGTAAATAAAAATACATCTATGGATGTTATTTAATTATTTAATTGTTAAATAATTAAATAATTGAAAATTAAATATCTTATCCATTTGTCATAATTAGTATGATAAATGGTGATATATAATTGGAACACATGGCATGTTTTTGGTTAAACTTTATATGTTCAATTTTGATTAGTTAATATAAAGTTTGATTGAATTTAATTATATTAAAATTGGCAAATGACCTTTATACCCCTTCAAAAGTCGGTTGAGTGGCTTTTTAAAATAAAAAATTATTTTCTTCTTCCTTTGGACGATACCTTAGCCGAGAACCTCAAATTAGAAACATGAAAATGGGTTTCATGGATGCTTGATGATTCAAGCACAAAAGTGAAGAAAAATAATCAAGAAATAGCTTAAGGAACTTTGGAGTTTTAGAGGTAATCTTCAAAATCCCTAAAGCCTTAAAATTTGTTTCTTGTTTCTTGATTTCTTAGAATGGTTCTAGGGTTTCTTTGCTTGTAAAATTTGGGGCTTTTGGTTGTGGTGGATAAATTGGAAGCTAATGAAGCATGTGTGAAGTATTTTGGATGTAATTAGTGTCCAATTTTATCATTTGATGATATGTTGCCATTCTAGAGTATTATGACCACTCTTGTAACACCTATAATTTTTCTTAGGTTGTTCATATGTGGTGACTGGTGACTTGATTTGGTGTTGAGATTAATTTGATTAATATTGAAAAATTGGATTTAAAGCATGATAAATTGGCAATTTCGTTTTCTATTTCAGACCTGGAATGGATCTGATTTGTGTTGATAAAAATATGTTTTATGGATGTTTTGGATGTATTTTGGGTGTTGGAACAATTGCCGGAAATTGTTTCCGAGTTGAAGTAAGCGAAAACGGCCAAAAACGGCGTTACTAGGTGACTTTTGAGTCAACCGGGTGACGGCTACCCAAACAGTAAATCCGTCACTTTTCGGGCAGCCTATGAACTTCCCTGACACTATTGGGGCTGACATGGGCAGTCCCCATAAGTGTCGGGTGGTCGGTTTGGTCAAAAACGTGTTTTGCATCATTTTACTGAAAACAGTTTTCGTAAAAGTTTCGCGACGTTTCAACCTTATTTGTGTTGATATTTTATATTGAATAAATAGGTTTAGTTGAAATATGAATAAATTATTCATATTAGATATTGAATAATTTATTCGGTAATTTGAAAAAGTTTTAAAATTACGATTTCGCCCGAACCGTGCCTCTGCTGCGCCTATCACCCAAAACCCCAACAAAAATGGTATCAGAGCAGGTCTGATGCTTCATCCAAAACATTATTCATGCTTGATATTTGATATTTAATCCAATTTTAATGTTCGCACATGTTGTAATCTAGATATGTTTCTTTACTTTTCGGTTATACGTTAACGAAAATGTAATGTAAATTTAATCGTAAAATTGAGTTATATTTTCTATAGGTATAATTGAATTGTTTAGAAAATGATTTAGATTAAAGTTCTGCATTTGATGTAGAGTATAGCTTCCTGAGGAAAATCCACGCTTAGAAATAAGATTTTAAAGTGACGTGTATTGGATACATGTTTCTCGTTCCGTCTTATTAGTACTGTTTATGGATATCTTTCTATAACTGCATCCGAGAACAAGCCAAAGCTGTAAGGGTGTAGGTTATGGGATTTTATCCATGCCGGTTGTATATTGATACTAGAAAAATTCAAGTAAAAGTGGAAATCCTGAACGTGCCAAAGCTGTTAGGACTACATCGGTAGCTTGAGTTATTCATTGACAAGTGAAGCCTTGATATGCCTCCTTGTGAACGTACCAAAGCTGTCATAACGAGAAACGGTCAGGAACAAAACCAAGAGTCACTGGTGAGTGATTGGCAATCAGTTGTCTACCTAATGAATATACGTAGGCGAGATCGTGTCAAAGCTGTGAGTCGAAATATATTCATGTGATCCTACTCTCATTATGGAATTCGATTTAATTTTTGAATTCCCGTTCAACCTTATTTATGTTGATATTTGATATTGAATAAATAGGTTTATGTGAAATATGAAAAAATTATTAATATTAGATATTGAATAATTTATTCGGTAATTTGAAAAAAATTTAAAATTACGATTTCTCCCGAACCGTGCCTTCATTGCGCCCATCGCCCAAAACCCCAACACATAAGGGCTTTTTTGGTTAATCGTAATTAATATGTATTTGTATTTGATATAAAATTTGATTTGATACATATTAATTATTTATCAAAGAGATTTTGACACATGCCATTAATATATGTATTTGTTATTTAAAGTAAATAAAAATACTATATAATAATAATTATATTAATTAATTATTTAGATATTTAATTGTTAAATATTTGAATAGTTAAATAATATCTATATTTCATAATATTATGAAATATGTTTAATTATTATTGGAACACATGGCATGATTTAATTAAACTTTATGTGTGCAATTATGATTGGTTAAAATAAAGTTTAATATAATTTAATTTGATTAAACTTTTAAAATGCCAAAATTACCCTTTGAAAGTCGGTTTCAACTAATTTTTAAAGTAAAAAATTTTCATTTTCTTCAACAACACCACCATGGCCGAAACCCTCACCCAAATAAGCTCTCAAATTATTTCTTGATGATTCAAGGAAGAAAATGAATGAAAAATCAAGAAAAACTTAGGAAAAATTAGAGATTAAATGTAATCTTCAATCCCCTTAAGCTTTGAAAATATGTTTCATGTTCTTGATTATCTAGTATGATTCTAGGGTTTCTTCCTTTTATAAATTTGGGACTTTTGGTGTTGGATGATGGAATTGGAAGTGTTATGCATGTGTGAAGTGGAATTGAGTGATATTATTGTAATATTGATTCAATTTGATCATTGGCTGATATGTTGTCATTCTAGAGTGTTATGACCACTCTTGTAATGCCTAGAATTGTTCTTGGGTGGTTCATGTGTGGTGACTTTGATTGGTGTTTGGATTAATTGGATTAATCTTGAAAAATTAGATTTAAAGCATGCAAAATTGATAATTATAGCTTCTGGATCAGATCTGGAAATACTGTCCATATGGTGATGAAAATATTGTCTTATGAATGTATTGGATGTGTTTTGGGTATTGGAATAATTGCCGGAAATTGTTTCGGAGTTGAAATAAGTGAAAACGGTGAAAAACTGTTTGGACAGCCCATGAACTGCCCTAATACTACTGGGGCTGACCTGTGCAGTCCCCATATGTGTTGGGTGGTCGGTTCGGTCAAAAACGTGTTTTGCATCATTTTGCGGAAAAATATTTTCGTAAAAGTTTCGCGAAATTTCTACTTTATTTATGTCGTTATTTGATATCGAATAAATGTGTTTAGGTAAAATATAA
This sequence comes from Zanthoxylum bungeanum, assembly GCA_019454045.1. Classification (NCBI taxonomy): domain Eukaryota; kingdom Viridiplantae; phylum Streptophyta; class Magnoliopsida; order Sapindales; family Rutaceae; genus Zanthoxylum; species Zanthoxylum bungeanum. The sequence goes on from SKCR01007202.1 coordinate 196,739, forward strand.
ATAAATTATTCATATTATATCTTGAATAATTTGTTCGGTAATTTGATACGATTTTGCCCAAACAGCGCTTCCGCTGAGCCCTTCGCCCAAAACCCCAACAAAAATGGTATCAGAGCAGGTTTGATGCTTCACCATTTACATTAGTCATGCTTGATATATGATATGTAATCCAATTTTAATATTTGCACATGAATTTAATCTATATGTTTCTTGGCTTTTTGGTTCTACGCTAACGAAAACGTAACAGAAATTAATGGTTAAATTGAGTTATGTTTTCTAAAGGTAGAATTGGATTTTTTAGAAAATGATTTAGATTAAAATTATGCATTTGATGTGGAGCAATGCTTCCTTGAGGAATATGCCCGCTTAACATAAGGCCGTAAAGTAACGTGTATTGGATGCATGTTTCTTGGTCCGTCTTGTCAATATGGTTTATGGGTATCTTTCTATGGCTGCATCCGAGATCGTGCCAAAGTAGTGAGGGTGCAGTTGATAGAATTTTATCCATGCCGGTTGTATATTGATACTAGACAAATTCAAGTGAAAGTAGAAATCTTGAACGTACCAAAGCTGTCAGGACTACATCGATAGCTTGAGTTTGTCATTGGCAAGTGAAGCCTTGATACGCCTCCTTGTGAACGTGCCACAGTTGTCATAACGAGAAATGGTCAGGACCAAAATCAGGAGTCACTAGTGAGTGATTGACAATGAGTTGTCTACCTAATGAATATACGTAGGCGAGATCGTGCCAAAGCTGTGAGTCGAAATATATTCATGGGATCCTACACTCACTATGGAATTTGATTTAATTATTGAATTCCCGTTCTCCGTTGGGGATTACGGTATTACGTAAAGTAGTGAGAGACACTGTTGGGTTTAAAATCCATAACTAAAGCAGTGTGTAATATATGGAATTTGCTATTTTTGTTTTCTTTTATTCTATATTGTTTATAGAATTATACTTCTAATCCACTGCATATCATATTACTTTAATATGTTTTCTGAATTTACTTAAGGTTGTGTATTCCTAGAATAGGTTCTAGAATGACAGTAGACTTAGATATTGTTAAATTAGTTCAAACCATCAGGAACCGTTGTTCCGATTTTCTTGAAAAATCAAGATGGTTAGTGACTTAGTTACTAAGTCATGATTAGTAATGTAAATAGATATCTGTTTTGGATATAGTTATCTAATAAGAATATTTTCTTATGCAGTAAAAATTGACTTGAATTAGTTCATGTCTCGAGATTCTTGACTGACATTAGGAAAACCTCATTAGTATTTGTTTATCTTATAATGACGTTTCTGGGCTTTAGTGACTTTTAGAAGTCACGTGTCTGACACAGTTTGCTAATCAATCATTTGCAATTATTGTGAGTAATTGAACGCAAATTATAAAGCTGAAGAAATGAGATGTTTATAGTTGTGTATAGAGAATATTGATTCTCACAATATGACAACTATAGGTATTGGATACTAGATCTTCTGTCTAGTTATTTAAAATAATGTTTAATAACTGTTTTGATATTTGATATCAGAATTTGTGACTATTAGATAGTTACTTGTTCTATATAAACAGTTGTTACATATTTTAATATGACTAGTAGTGTCATTGATAATAAGATAAACATTAAGAAAATGTTCAGTTAACTAAATAACTTAAAACCGTGCTTTATGAGTTTTTATCACATAAGCATTAGATGTTTATTCCTTATGGTAAAAGATGGTTTCATACGAGATCACACCATATATCCTTATCTATTTAATGAATATTGTATTCATGATGTGATTAAATCTCATTTAACCAATGATCGTCATTGGACCATAAGTTTTGTTAGACTAATACATTGGATGTATGTAGTTTAATGAATTAGAAATTGTCTTAGATAGTTTTCTTTACTTCGTAACTTAGTTAATGAATTGTCATGACTTAGTTGCATGTTTCTAAGAGAATATATATTGAACATCTTGAATGGTTCGAGAACTTTCAATATGTTTCTAATGAAATACGGATATAATATTTTGAATGGTTCAAAGATATTCTATTTGAAGTGTTGAAAACTATATCTTTGAAATTCATCGTGAATCTTTGAATTGTTCAAAGATGTTTGATATGATCAAACATATGAATTTAAGGCAATTAGTTCTGAAGTTATTTAATGAAATTGATTCTTACTCAATATTAAACATCCACGATTCCATCTTGATGGAATTTGTCAGTGAGAGTAATTGAATCTTATATGATTTGATTCGTTGATATTGAGTGTTACCGAATTAGTTTTCAATACTCTTGATGTTATGCTCTAATAACACTAATTCATCTCTTTAATTAAGGTTCTATTCGTTCCTACAGTTACATATATGATATGTATAATAGAAAATTCAAATCTTGAAAAGTTTGAGATTTGAAACTTTCTTTTGTATAAATGTCATATAATTGAAAGTACTTGATCCTTCGAGGTATAAGTAAAAGTTTATCATTTATTCTATTTAATGGAATATTGTATCATATTTGATAAAAAAAATCTCTTCTACGATCCTGAGCAATAAAATTATTTTATTACTTGGTAAGTAACATCAGATGTTGACAATTGTAGAAAAGACTTGACTTATTGAAGTCAAATGTGAGAATGATAAACTATAAGTGGAACTACATAATTAATAAGATGAAAAGACCCTTAGTCATCTTCCGTATAAGTTCAATAGGATGTCAGAATCATTTACAAAGTATAATATACTTAATGGTTCTGTTGTTTTCTTATCGAAGAAAATTATCCTATAACTTATAGTGAGAGCGATATTTGATATCGATTTCGGTAGTTAGTATTGAACCATAGATCTAAAAATTATTCGTAGCTTACTACGATCAAGTTTTGAACTTGTTTAAGCTTTCGTTATGAATTGTTCATAAAATGTGCAAATTATTTGCGCAGCAAAAGCAATGTGAGCTTATTAAAGGTTCGACCTTTATAGTATGACAATGAGAAAGGTTATACTAAGTAATCTATTGTAGATTTTGAGAAAACTTGTCTCTAGTCGCACTAATTGAACAATTAAAAAGCTGTTGGTTAATGTTGATATTAAATTATATATTTTAGCTAAAGAATGCAAAGTGGCGTTCTTGAGTGATTTCTTCAAATAAGAGGTCCGTTGTGATTCTTTGTTTGAAGAATTCATTCTAGAATGGCCCTGGAGTTTGTATTCTGCTAAGATCATAGTTTGATATACTAGCTTATAGAGCCTATTGTAGACTCAGGTAAGCTTTCCAGAAATTCGTATTCTTTAATTTTGATTATAGTCAGATTGTCTGATTTTATCAAAGCATCGAGAATACATATTTGTTGGTAGGGTTAGTGGGAGCGTATAAATTTCTTTCTAGCATTGTTTATATCTTAAGTCTTCTTTTCTCCGTGTAAGCAGTGAGAGTAGCATCTGTTATATTTGATATAAAGTTTTATATATGATATAAAACTAAGAGACTTGTGAGATACTCCCAT